>PVKM010031356.1:0-16886 GCA_004027735.1 Carollia perspicillata | reverse complement strand
GAATCACCAGTGGTTACTTGCCAATGTGAAGAATAAAGTAAAATTAAAGATGGTAGAACTCCAGCTCCTTTGACTTTGGCATACTTCTACTCTGGAAATGTTTTCTCTTCTCATTGAGCTCGTGAGGCAATTTAAAAATCTGTAAATAGTGCTGCAATTAAAATATTGTGCAATCTTTCCTGATTTAGCCAAAAAACTTGAGTCTATCATATTGGCCTGAATTTAAGAAAGTTTCTAAATGGAATTATCTGAAAAAATATTTTAATTACAAAAATATATCATAAGTTTCCAAAGTAATATATTTGTAATAATCTAATGAAACAATGATTAGTGGTCTAAGATTTTACAATTTACAAGACTATTTTAACTGTATTATATCATTCTCTTTCAAATCATTATCTACGAGTTTTCTTAGGAGTTGAAGGGGCCTCACTAAACAAGGAGAGAAAGTTGTACAGGAGCAATGTTCCCTCCATTGCTTTTGTAGGCCCTGTGTGTTTAGAATGCTGTTTATGTCAATATAATTTCATAATTGTCAAAACATAGTATTTCAAGATCAAATGAAATTGCTATGATACTTAAATTTCAGTATCCGTAAATCAAGTTCTAGTGGACCACAGCCCTGCTCATTTACTTACTGATTGTCTGTGGTTGCCTTTATTCTACAAGGGCAGACTGGGGTAGCTGGAACAGACACGGCAGTGCTCGCAAACCCTAACATACTTACTGCCCTTTCCAGAAAACCTTTGCCATCCCCTGAAGTGAATCATCTCCACAAAATATTTACTTATGTCCTGGAAATTTATACAATCATTTGTTAAAAACAATGTTTTCTTCTTTTTTATTTCTGTTATCGTTGTTCAATTACAGTTGTCCCCATTTTCTCCCCTGCCCTACCCATCCCCACCTCTCACATTTAGTCCTCCGGCCCTCTGCCCCTGTTGTCTTTGTCCATGGGTCCTTTATACATAAAAACAATGATCTAAAGCTCATTGTTTTTAAGAAATCCTGGAAAACACTGCAATGTTTTACTTGATTTTCACAAGCACACTCTGTGATGTCAGTGTAATTGTTAGTTTTTCTATACAGAAACATATATTGAATGGCATACCAAATGTCTGTGGCTAGTAGGTGGTAGAGAAGACTTAGTACCTAGTTCCCTAACAACCTTAGTCAGAACCCTAGTTCGAAACCTTCAATATATATGTGAAAATAAAACATCAACAATGCTATTTTCTGATATGATTAATATTTTATTTTGCCTGCCAGAATGTGAAAGAATAGGGTAGTTACCATTCTGATATACTCATATCTCAGAAGAAATAAATGGTCTAATCAGATTATTTTTCCTCTAGCAAATGAAACAAATAATATCACTGAAAAACTTACAAAAGGAATAAGAGAAAATAATGTATAACATGTTATGTCCAATAAACACCAATTATCATTGTTTTCTACTGACTGGAAAAGAGAGGTTAGTGGAAAGTCTATATGGTGAGTTACACTTCTCAATAACTTGTTTTGAGATGGATAAAGCTTATTTTTATTAATACTTCGGGAGTTTTTCTGCCAGATGCAATCATGCAGTTAGATACAATTTAGTATGTAATAAATTATATTAATCTGAGATGAGAAATATATATACCAATGAGTGTCTTCAGCCTTAAAAATGCAAATTATATTTTTATTCTAAAGATACAGTATGTAATAATTGCTTTCAAAATATTTTTGGAAATGAAGCAACTGGATTAGATATTAAACAATTTTATGTAAATTTCCAATTTTATATAAATCTAGATTGAAAACGACTCTCTACCATACTTAAATTAGTATATAATTAGTGTGCTGTTTTTCCCCTTTGCCTGATTTTTTGTTTTGACTTTTTCTGTTATTTTGAAGGCCTACAAAGATGAAGGAAACTGGTATATTTAATCATTTTATGAGCTTAGGTTATTCATTAGGCTGTTCGGCTTTGATAGTTTTGCATGCTACAGGAAATATTACTCCTTATTTGTTTTTTACAAAAATATTTACATTCAGGTTTTTAGAAAATCAAAGTATATTAGACAGTTCAATTTCAACATACATGTAAAAAGAAAGGCTCATAATAAAAAAATTAATTAATTGTAGTGCATTTAAACATACTGCAGTAAAGGTGAACCTGTCAAGTTGTTGGTACCTTTTAGAATAGTCTCATGTTTTAGAGAAATACACTTGAAGAAATAACCAAGAAAAGATATATTTTAATAAACAAACAATTCTATTGAAAGAGAATTCTACAGACAATCTCTGATTAGCTTAAATATAAACGTAAGATGATAAAGTGCTAAAATATCACCACATACTTTATAAAGAATTAATCTTGGAAAAATGAGGGCTTCACTAAAAACTATATGTCTGTAGCATATCATTACAAGTTACATAATTCTGAGTTGATGGAAATTATTTTATAATTCTATAAATGATAAATATCTGGTAGTGATGTGAAACCGCTGTTATAGACAAATTCTTTTTCTTTTAATGTTTTTTTCTTTATTGTTGTTCAAGTACAGTTTTCTCCATTTTCCCCCCAGCACGCCCTCCCTCCCCCGCCTCAAACCTACCCCCTTTGACTTTGTCCATTTGTCCTTTATACATGTTCCTTGATGGCCCTTCCCCTATTTTACCTCATTATCCCACGTAAATTTTGTCCTTTGGACAGAGTTTCAATTTACTTGTTATTCCCTCTAAGGAACAATGCAGTTCTGTTTCCATTTTCACATTTATTTCAATTTTCTTGTTCTATATGCATGTCTCTGAATTCTCCTTTGAAAATTTGGCTCCCTCATGATAGTTAAATGAAATATTTACAATGTGTTGATTTGTATATTTGTGTAAGAATCATTACTTCTCACCGTCATGAAAATAATCTGTAACAGTTTCAGAGATCTTCCCCGGGATGCCCACTGGACTCATGCGACAGCAGAGCTAGGGGAATCTCGCTCCTAGAGAAGTGTACCTCATAAAACTGCACGGCCAGTTGAGTCTCGTTGAAGGGAGAAACCAAAGGGTCAACAGAACTTTGATGACTCTAATTTTTCTTAATTTGCCCTGATTTTATTTATCTTTTCCACCAGATTTGCATTTTATATTTAGTCTTGAATTTTATATTTGGCTTGTTCTCAGTCGGAATCATTGCAGTCACTAACAATCGATGAGGTGATTTTATGTCTGCTTACTTGTGATCTCTAAAAATTGATGAATAGTTTATGGGTATCTGTTGGATGAAAAAGAATCCAGCGTGTAAACCTTTTCTTGTTTGCATATTTATTTGTCCATTTTGAGCTCTAATCAGTTGTGTTTAAATGAAAAATTGTTTTTGACATCTGGACCAGCAAAGTTTTTTTGTTGCTGTTTCTGCGTTTATTCTTGATCCATGGTTGAAATTTTAATGTTGAAACAGTAAACCTTCTCTCTGTGTGTCTGTTGGCCTATATATCTGTAATTCAGCAAGACTTTCGATTGTGCAAATAGGTATGTCATGTTCTTGTAGCTCTGGGTATTGTCGACAAATTTTTATCCGTTAAACTAAAGGAATAGGCACAGTGTGGAGTGCACTTTGAAGACAGCAGCAATGGCAGAAGCCCTCCATTTCCGGGAAAACTTGCCCACCTCTGCATATACTGCCAGTAATGTGGTGTTAATGGTGCAAACTTTGGCAGCAGGGGACAGGGTAGTATTTTACTTCCTTTACATCTTCCCTGATATGCTTTGATTAAAATTTGATCTCTGATTCTTCCTTCACTTACTGAGACCTATTTTCTTATTTCGCTTGAGATCCTTTCACTGAATGATATTATTTTTCTAGTAAATTCCCTTTTGGCTTTATTTGGCAAGTTAATTTTTATTGATTGGAACTAAAAGCCAAAATTAGTTTTAATGTTGTCAGTGAGAATAGTTGCCAAAAAACATATGAGCAGGACAGTGAATGGAATTTGGGAGTTTTTGCCTCAAAAAATATTTTCGTTTAAAGAGGTAAAAATGCAGATAGTATTCAGAAATGGATTTCTGGCAACATAGGGTATTACTTTCAAAAGAAGACTGATTTTATTATCACCAGTTACTTTGTAAAGCTTTAAAGAATGTCTTTTGTTTTAAGAATATCTTTTTGTTTTTGGCTTTCTGCAGTTTCTCTATGATGTGTCTAGTTATGGTTCTGTTTATGTCTACTTGACATTCATTGGCCTAAACCTGGTTAAAATAGCTGGTAAGACTATGGGTTATTTCCCTTGAGGAGGAAGTTTTGACATTTCCTATTGTTATTCAAGGCCCAATTTTATTATAATGGCACAAACAATTAATTGTGAAAGTGTAAGTTTAAAAATTAGGCACATGAGGGTATTGGACAGCCAAAGTGTTAAACTAGAGTAAATTATGCCTTTTATTCAGTTGCCTGGCACCTACGAGCTGTTCTTTGATTTGTGCCTATGTTAAGAATCTGATGGGAGGCAAAGTGCACCTTCCAGCCTTGCAGCTGAAATGGCAAGATGACCGCTTTCTCTATGTACCGTGCTCTTTCACTGTCCTCACTTCCTCTCCCCTGACATACCACGTAGTCTTTGCTCCTATTATGGAAAGTTAAAACTAGAGGCAGTGAGTCATATTGATGTAAAGGAAATGAGAGTAAGGAATTCATCCTTGAGGTATGGTAGTAGCAGAGACATCTAGTTTCCAAGGATAGTCATGGTGTCCCAAGCGCAATGCTCGGAGGGGCATTTCCTCTTTTCCTCATAAAATGATTCTAGGGGCACTGCGATTTTCTTTTTCTCTTTAGTGTGTGTGTGATGTTACAGTCTTCATTTTTTAAACCTTGTGCATTTGCATCAACCTGATTTTCCAGGCCCCTATTAAATAGCACTTAAACCTAATATACAGACATAAGATGCTCATGATGTCATGGGGAAAAAATTTGCACCTCACTGACATTTATTTCCTGAGACAAAAAAGCAATCAGATGAACATATGATGTTTCCTTGGTATCCACAAAGACAAAGAACATTCTTGTACAGACCAAATTTCCTTGAAAAGACAATTTTCATCTTCTTGGAAATAAATTGATCCTATTAAAGGAGGCCAGATTGTGTAGACGTTTTCCAAGGTGGTATAAAACTCTTTTACCTCTTATCAATACTGACCTAGGTTTGGAGAACATTGTATAATGATTTAGTTTTGACTGTATTATGGTAATTTTCTTCAAGATAAATTTCCAGCCATGTCCCTTGTCAGCTAAGACTCTAGCATTAAATTTGTCCTAATAGTAGTAGGAAATGTGGAAGTTGAGGTAACACACAGCCTTTATTAACCACGTGCACTATGGATCTGGCACAGGGCATTTCATGACCTCATAACTCTACATTAACACAGTAATACCATTACTTCCTAGAGATGAGAAAACTGAGCTCAGAAAAGTGTTGTGACATGGACGAAAAAGCAAAGCCAGTAAGTGGCCAAACTGGGATTTGAATCTGTATGTGAATTACATAAACCATAGTACCCACTAGACGCAGTGCACCTATTTCAATCTATCTACTAACATTGGCATCTGGACTATATAAAGCAGAACCACATATTTGTGTTCTCATTTGATATTGGCCTCCTATTAGTTTTATAACATTTGTGGACTTGTACTTGAAAAACTATAGAGAAATGAATCATATGTTTTATCTACCAAATAGATCTAAAAAAAAAACAGCTGAAGAATCTCTATTTCTTATTCTCTGTATCCCTTCTGTTTTGAAATAACTCTAAAAAAAGGAGAATTAAATTTTAACTTCTACCATTAAGTTTACTATGTATAAAAGATGGTTTAAGTAGAGATAGAAAGATCAGAATAAAATAATATTATCTGAAGCATCTTTAGGAACTCACAGTGATTTTTATATATTTTTTACTTTCTCAAATATGGCTATAAACTTTTACTTTACTTAAGATATATTAAACTGTAACTCAGATTAAATCAACATTTCATAAGCATATCTCTGTACACAATGTATATAGATGCATGGATCTGCCATTTAAGTGCGTTTGAGAAGAAAGAAAAGAGTAGGCCCATTTTTTCCTTTCCCCTTGCTCTAGGACACTTGGTAGTGAACTGATATAAACACACTGTAAGATATGGTATTTTAAGTAAATAAAAGAGTAATACTTTATCTTTGTTTCATAGAGAGGAGAAAAAAATGAAATGGATAATTCTTTTATGATCGATACCTTTGCAAAATAATAATATTCCTTGAAACGCCATAAATCATATAAACAGAATATATTTGTCATTGATCATACTAGTCATCTACTTAAGTCCATAGTTTTTTATGTGTGAACTGTTTTAATTTATTCATGATGTATTTCCCACACATATCTAGTAGGACAAAAAAAGGTTCTGTCTCCAAGAACATATTAATTACTTCAATTTAGCAACATATCTGGACCATAGTGGCAGAGAAAACAAAAATGAGAAGCCCTGAGTTATATAAGAGGCATTAAAAAATAAATTGTTTGTGGGGATGTCAATTTTTACTGCCATTAAAATCTGAGATAAATTTATACTACAAATCTTTTTGATGATTGATACCATTTTAATTAGTCTTCAAAATAGAACCTTAAGAAATTATTTTGTATTATAAACCTCAATAAATGTTGAACCAGATCATCAATAATAACAAAGTTCAAGTGGAAGTAGTCATATAATGTAATAATTCATAATGAAAACATAAAGCACATGTAATAGGAAACAGTTAAGTTTCTCAATGACAGAATTTCCTAGGAGACTTTAACATCTTGAAATTCACCTAATTCAATAGTGAAGATGCTGACAAGTGACCAAATTATAAGTACTATGATTTTGCTTACACAGAGAGATGTATACTTTTGAAAGTAGACCTATAAAAAGAAAAGTAATATGAATTATATGTGAAACTACATACTCAGAAGCAGTAATTAAATGTACACAGGTGTGAGTCGCAGAGTTGTCAATAGATAACATCAATAGGTTTTCTCGTGAAAGAACTTGAAATCGCTCTGCAATGCAACAAACACTACGGGAAACTTGGAAGTAATTTTGCTTTGAGAGACTTTAAGAACATGTATGAAAATTTGTGTCTGAAGAAAAATGATGATTAGAAGCTCTACATCTCTAAGCAGGTGCTATAATGTCCTAATGAAAATGATGGAAGAAAAACCATTCATTTGGTTGTTGCAAATGTCCTTGAGATATATATAATGCTAAAATATTTGATTTTTGGAAATTAACCCTATGGCCTTTCAGAGTTTTTTTTCTGTCAAAGCTACCCTGAAAAGAAACACCTAAAAACTGCTTATTTTTACCACATACCTGGAATCCATCTGGCTACCCTCTTTTGTGAAGACAGTCTGACCATAATTTTGAATATAGCTTGGGGAACAACCATATCCAGAGAAATATAAAACAAACTATGTTAACTGTTCAATGAGGTATGAAAAGTCAATGAGGCAAAAAATATTTTTAACTTTAAATTGATTTACCTTGCCAATTAAGTCCTATTTGTAACTCATTACTAGTCATTTTGTTTATATGCTGTTACACTTAATTTGTCACGTTTTTGCATGTGTGTCCCAAGTGCCAGGAACTGACTTTCTGGAAAGCTATTACCTTGTTTTTGAAGCTTTTGCAAAAACCTTTAAAATTGTATTAGTAATGGAAAACAATCAAGAAGATAATATTACTGATGGCAATTAAAATCTAAACTGCAAAATTTGTTGAAGCCACTTATGAAACAAGGCCTTAAAATAATGAGTGACTAATTTCATATTTAACTATACTTTGGTTAAAATAAGATTAAATTATAAAATATTAAAAATGTATGGCTCAAAACTGAACAAAGCATTTATTCCAGTATAGGAAAATTACTATCCTAATTTTACTCTCCTAAATTCTGGAAAGAAAAATCTTTTTTAAATGTATTTTATTGCTTATGCTAGTACAGTTTTCCCAATTTTTCCCTCTTTGCTCCCTCCATCTGGCTCCATTTCCCCTGACAATCTCCCATTAGTTCATGTCTATGGGTCATGTCTTTAAGTTCTTTGGCTACTCCATTTCCTTTACTGATCTTAACATCCTCCTGCCTATTCTGTTCCTACCAATTTGTACTTCTTAATCCCTGTAGCTTTTCCCCCATTCTTCCCTTTCTCCCGCCCAACTGATATCCCTCCAAATGATACCCATATCTATAGTTCTGTTTATTTTCTGTTTGTTTGCTTAGTTTGTCTTTTAGATTTAATTGATGATAGTTGTGAATACATTGTCTTTTTAATGTTCATAGTTTGGATCCTTTTCTTAAATGAGTCCCTTTAACATCTCATATAATAATGGCTGGGTGATGATGAACTAACTCCTTTAGCTTTATCTTGTCTGGGAAGCATTTTATCTCCCTTTCAATTCTAAATGATAGCTTTGCTGGATGGAGTAGTCTAGGTTGTAGGTTCTTGCTTTTTATCACTTTGAATACTTCATACCAGTCCCTTCTAGTCTGCCAAGTTTCTTTTGAGAAATCAGCTGACATTCATGTGGAAACTCTCCTGTAGGCAACTAACTGTTCTTCTCTTGCCACTTTTAAGATTCTTTCTTTATCTTTAGCCTCTGGCATTTTAATTATGATGTGTCTTGGTGTGGTTCTCTTTGGGTCCATGTTGTTTGGGACTCGCTGTGCTTCCTGGACTTGTGTGTCCATTTCCTTCACCAAATTAGGGACGTTTTCTTTCATTATTTTTACAAATGGATTTCCAGTTTCTTGCTTTTTCTCTTCTCCTTCTGGCATCCCTATGATGCAAATGTTGGTATGTTCGAAGTTGTCCCAGAGGCTCCTTAGCCTATCCTTGTTTTGTTTTGGGGTGGAATTATTTTTTCTTCTTGCTCTTCTGATTGAATGTTTTTTCTTCCTTATGTTCCTAATCATTGATTTGTTTCTCGGTTTCATTCACTCCATTGTTCATTCCCTGTAAATTTTTCTTTATTTTACTTAGGGTAAACTTTATTTCTGTCTGTGTCTTTTTTAATACTATTGAAGCACATAATGAGTTCCTTAAGCATCCTAATAGCCAGTGTTTTAAACTCTGCATTTGATAGATTGCTTATTTCCATTTTGTTTAGTTCTTTTTCTGGAGTTTTGTTCTGTTATTTCATTTTTGGCCATATTTCTTTGTCTCCTCATTTTGGCAGCCTCCTTGTGTTTGTTTCTATGTGTTCAGTAGAACTGCTTTGACTTCCTGTCTTAGTTATGTGACCTATTGTAGAAAGCTGCACCCATAAGTTAGATGGGGAGGAGCCTTTGTTAATTGCCAGGGTGGGGCCACCCATGTAAACCAGGTTGATGAATTCTGACATATGGTGCCCTTGTTCAGTGGCTCTGTGTGAGGAAGAGCTCAGAAAGGGAACAGTGCTGCTGCCTGGCCTCTCAAGATTTTTCCAGGAGGAATTTGTCCCCCAGAATTCATTCTGATACCAGACCCTTCCGTTTCTCCTTGCATGCCACTGGTGCCCTTCCAGCTTCTGCCTTGCTGCTGCAGCACAGAGGGAGTGAGTCTGTATAAATCCTAAGTCTGTTGTTGACCCCTTAAGATGAGACACCTGAGAATGCAGTTTCTCCCACCACCCCAACCCATAGTGGTTTTTACAGCCTGAAGTTATGGTGATCTATCTTCCTGACATTGGAACCCTGGGCTGGGTGTTCTGGTGTGGGGCTGGGATCCCTCACTCCAGAGGTGTTCCTCTCCATATTTATCTACTACATATGGGTGTGGAAGCACCCCTTCTGCATATCTGTGTCTCTGTGCCTTTCCGTGCTTCCCACCTACCCATCTGGATAAATGTGACTTCTTTAATTCCTTGGTTGTCAGGTTTCCATAAAGCTCGATTTTCTGATAATTTGGAGTAATAGTTGTTTTGTAGTTTAGTTTTAGTTCTTGCCGTGGTTGTACAATGAGGTGAGAATGTTTTTCTATGCCTCCATCTTGACTGGAAGTCAAGAAAAATCTTAATAATAAACTTAAGTGTAACTTAAGATGACTGTAACCTTTACTTAACACATAGAAACAATTTTTAATATAACAAACACATGTACAACTTTTTTAGATAGTTTAGTATTTCTTGCTTATAAGGCAGATAAAGCTAGCAATGTTATATAACTTAAGGGGAACACAATTATATTTTTCTACATTTGTCACAAACTAAATTTTCAGAGAAATCATAAATTGTCATCCTAATAACAATGATGTGAAAATGGCAAAATGATATTTTACTTTGATATTAAGCAGATATTCTTTAAATAAAATATTTTGAAACATTCTGTTAATTTAATCTGTTAGTTAATAATACTTTATTCAGTGGCATTTTCATCATGTAAATCTTGTTGATTTTTGTGTGTATTCTACTCATCACACATTCACTTTACTTGTAGCAGTAATGTACAGAGACAGACTTACAACAAGAAGGCTGAGGCTATGGAGAGGTTAGACACTGGAATCAGGTAACATAATTTGGATCTCAGAACTTATTATCTGTAATAACATTGGAAGTTACATAATACTCCTGATGTGTATTAACCTCAATCATAAAAGATTGTGTGGGAAACAAATTGACAATGAACATTATTATAGCTTTTATTATTTGGAATCAGAAGTTGAGACATATTTTAGGGTGCATTGTATTTACTAGGAAATAAAACAGATGACAGGAGTGGGCTTTCCCTTGACAGAGCAAGAAATCATACTGTGGAACCAGCTTAATAGATTCACATAATCATATAGAAGTTCTGGAATGTTAAAAATATTGTTCATTCCCAGGATAAACCACCATTAGTGATGGCATGTTATTCCCTCTATATATTAGGATAAGAATTTTTGCACATATGTTTATGGGAGATACTGTTCTGTGTTGTTTTCTTTGCTTGCATTTTTCTCTACTAGTTTTGTTTGAGGATAATGGTGATTTTGTAGAGTATATTACATTATAGTATATTACATTATAGTATATTACTTTCCTGTTTTCTGAAAGAATATTTGTAGAATTGGTATGCTTCCTTCTTTTCATATTTGAAAGTGTCCTCCAGGGAAACAATCTGGAACAGAAGTAGGAATGTTTGCAACTACAATTACAATTTTTTTCACGGATAGCTATTAAGTTATTCATTTATCCTTGTGTGAGGTTTGACAGTTGGTGTTATTCATTGATTTTCTACTTTAATTTTCAAAATTTATTGTTATTAATTGTTGTGTAATATTAACTTATCCTTTTATCACCTATGTAATTTTACTCATCTTATTTCTGAAAATATAATAGGGTCATTTATGCCTTCTATTAGTTTTCCTGATTGATTGGTCTAGTTTGAGTGGTGGTTCTCACTGTCAGGGTAGGGGGTGGCAATTTTGCCTCTTTGGCAATGTTTGAATGCTTGGAGACATTCTTTCTGCGTCACGCCTGGAAAGGTACGTGCATCATGCTACGTGCAGAGCAGTTCACACAACTGACTCTTTAGCCCAATTGTGCTGAGGCTGAGAAATACTTGCATTTTATATTGTTTTGTTTCTCCTATTTTATTGATTACAGCTTATATCTTTATTATTTCCTTTCTTCTGTTTACTTTGTGTTTAATTTGTATTTCTTGTATTTTCATTTTCTTAAGATAAAATCTTACATTATGAGTTGAAGCCTTTCTCTTTTTTATATTACTGTTTAATTCTCTACATTTCTTTTCGGCATCATTTTAATGACATCCTACAAAGTTTGTTCTGTTTACTTTGTTTTCATTTAATTCATCTATTTTCTAGTAGCCATTGTCATTGTTTTTGATACTTAAGTTACTTGAAAAACATAGTTTAAAAATAGTTGATATTTTATCATTTAATGCATTATCATCAGAAACTATACTCTGTATAATTTGAACTCTTTATAGAGACTTGTTTTATGGTCCAGAATGTGATATATCTTGGTCCATGATTGAATTGCATATAAAATGAGTGTGCATTTTGCTGTTGTTGGATACAATATTCTATAAATATTAATTAATAAAAGTTGGTTGATGGTGTTATTCAAATCTACTGTATTCTTAGATTTCTGTCTATTTGAACTATCAATTTTTTAGAACAAATGTGATATGTGATTATTCCACATTTATCTATTGTATCTTTTTTGTTCTTTTATAACTTTTTATTTCCGTTAGCTTTGTTAGCTGTATAGAAATTTTGTTTTTTGTTTAGTTTTGGTTTGATTTGCTTTATGTCCTCTCTGAACTGGATCTTTAATCATTCTTATTATATGTCTCTTTATTACTAGTAATATTCTTCTGCTGAAATTCACCTTTCCTAGTATTAAAATGGCCTCTCTTAATTTTTTTATTAGCACAAGAATGGCATATATTTTCAAACATTTTACTTTAAACCATTGGTGTATTTTATATCTAATATGGGTTCCTTGTGGATAACTTACAGTTTCTTCTTCCTTTTATTAACATCCTACCTGGTAATCTTTGCTTTTATATGAGATATTCAATTGCATTTAAATTTATTTTTAATGTGTCTATTGATATAGTTGTATTTCAATCTATCATATTTCCAATTTTTTCTACTTTTGTCATTTTATCTTTTAACCTTTTTTCTGCTTTTGGATAAAGTAAATATTATTTATGATTTATTTTTTTCTCCTTAGTTATTATCTTTACCTCCTTTTATTACTTGGTTTAGGCTTTACATTACACATTTTCAACTTATTAAAGGCTACATGAAAAAGGTATTATAGCATTTTGGAATACTATAAAAATCTTATGATTCTATACTTTTATCCCCCCCCCCACCCCGGTCTTAGTGCTGTTGTTGGCATATTTTTCTGTAGATGAACTTCATGTAGGTAATACAAAAGGCTATTCAATATCTATCATATTTTAAACATTATGAAATTTATTCTAAGCATGTTTTCTAATTTAGTCTTCATGGTCTTACAAGATACCAATCACTGCTTTTATTTTTATCACTGCTTTTATTTTTCAGATATGAAAACTGAAGCTCAGTCAAACAACTACTAAGATGGGGAGGTGAAAATCAAATCCATATTGTTATAAATCTGAAGTCTATGTTTGTTTTTATTTTCTTTTATATCCCTCTTTTCTGTAAATATTTATTGAATGAATAAATAAACTTGTACATTAATTTGAGGGAGAAAAGAAAGGTATTCCGAATTCAAAAATACGTACATTTGCTTTGCTTGATAATACCTGAAATTTCATAAGTGAGTCATATCTCTTTAGCTTAAAATGCTAAACAACCAATTGCAATGCCTACTCTTACTCTTATCATTTTAGCTTAAAATGATAAACAACTAAATGCAACATCCACTGATATGCTTTTAATAAACATTAAGAACAATGATAATAAACATTAAGAGCATATCAGTGGACATGGAAGTGATTATTTCATAAGCCAGGAAAGTCAGGAATCACTGATGCTTAGGAAATATGTAACAAGAATTGCATAAAGAATAGTATGGCACTGCAAAATGGGAGGGTCTTTCTTCTCCTAATCCCAGCGAAGAGATAATACCTCTGACCATAGTACCTTAGCCATCGCCACAGGCAGGGACAGGCAAGAATGCAAGAGAGTGCTGGGGGTAGATATTTTAGAGAGTAATGAGTGAAGTTAATTGAAGGTCAGTGCTCTACTGAATAACAACATACAGGGGAACACAGCCTGTGGTGGACCAACTGCTAAAGAACATAGTTTTCAAAGTTGTTTTCTCTCAGTAGCTCTCTCATATTTGTATTACCATATTCTAGTAAGTACATCATAAACTGAGATCATCTTCCTTTAAGTATAAAAGTGTGAAGAACTCAGGGAAGAAGAGACCACAGTGACTAAACAAATATAAAAATTAACTAACACACATTTTAAGGATTGCTATGTGCAATATGAGAACAGTTTCATAGAATATCAACTCCACAGCACTAACCAATCACAAGTAGAGTGGCAGGTGAAGCAGGTTCCCTGTTGTTGCTCGATAAATACTGCAGTGAATGTAAAATGAAGGAGTTTCAGCGGAAGGTACAGGAGGTGTTGATTAGCGACAGATAATCAGAGATGATTAGAGAAATAGAAGGGAATTACTGGACTGAATGAAATAGGAGGTTTTGATGAATCATGTAGAATTAGAAACTGAAAATAAAGAGATGTGAAGAACAGAGAACTCTGTATCACCTTGGAAGTGGAAAGTTCTTATAATGTCAGGTTTTGGTTGTATCGTGTATAGGGATGGCTGAAATTTATTGGAGACGGAAGCCATTTAGATTAAGGACACAAAAGTATGATGATAGAAACTGATGGCTGTGGCTATTTAACTGGTTTTTAGTTAAAACAAATTTGACATTTATTTTCTTACTGAATTTATGAAAAAACAGTAATTGAATGAGCATATTAAGAAACATTAGAAATATGTCTCTGTAGCATGAAATAGTTGTGGAATCGTTGCTTCTTGGATAAAAACTAGTGTTTGTTTTACTTTGTACAGAGTATCTTAAACTTTTCTTCTAAATGGCAAGAATAGATTTCTCGGGAAATATGGAGTCCTACCACAATGTTAAATTTACATATAACCACCCATTAAGATGTAAAAATGCTAGCTATCAGATAAAAATTTTAAGAGAATAGTTATGTATATTGAAACATATATTGAGAATTTATTTGCAAAAATTTATATTTATTGTTATACATGCTTAAACTTCAGTCACCTTCAAAGTACTCTGCATTTGATGCAATATACCTATCAAGACAATTTATCCACTGCTTTAAATAGTTTTTTTACTTGATTTTGATGCATTTTAGTGCTTCTGCCCTTTGTTTTTGTTTCTCTTCTTCCACATCACAAAACATTTCCCTTTAAAAACTTTTTCATCCAGGGAAACAAACAAACAAAAAAGTTGGTTTGGGCAAGATCAGGTGAATAGGGAGGGTGGGACATGGGCTTTGTGTTATTTTTAGTCAAAAAATGCTGAATTCTCAGTGTAGTGTGGGCAGGTGCACTCGTAAATCACCCATCATGAAATGAGCAAACACACTGTAAAAGTCTTCAAAAAAAAAAAAAAAAAAACCTCACTGACACCCAGGCAGCCACTTACAACAGTGCCAGCTGGTGCACTGATACAGATGGTTTCCTAGGACACTCAGCTAGTGGAGGAAGCTCATACCACAAGGGGCCTGCCCTTCAGAAGATAATTTTAGGGGTTTTGGGGTCTCCCCTCATACATACACATAATTTTTTATCTCACATGGCAATGAATATTAAAATGTTTTCTTGTGATTCTTCAAAATAACCTAATGTCTTTAATACAAACAGGACAAGACACTATTCCCATATCATGTGGGTTTTCTTCTCTTAAGTTTCTAAACATCCTTTTAGATGTATTACAAGAGAGCAAAATGCTGTGTCCTAGTTTAATGGTCTGCCCGGACCTGAAAATGAGGGATAATCCGTGAGAAGTGCCAAATATCTTAAACTTGTCTTCAGGTACCTGAGCTGCTTCTGCAGGAAAACATGGTGCACAACCACGGTCTGCTATATTTATAATAGAAACCACTACCATTTGGCCTGTTGTATTAACAGAAGTCAAATTATTTTATCGAGTTAACAGAATTTTTTATGGTCCCTTAGCAGTTTTTCATAACACTCCAAACCTAGGGTTCAGACTACATATATCTTTATAACTGCTCTATGACTTTGGGCAAACGGATACATACACTTTTATTTTTCTTATGAAGATATTGCAAAATTTTTTTATTCTGGCTGATTCATTTAGTTTGGGGCTTAGATTTATATTTGGCATTCTTCTAAGTGTGACATTTAATCAATATTACACAGTTGTAATTTAATCAATATTACCCTTTACTAAGCTTAAAGTTATTTTCTTCCAAAATTATTCATGACCTCCTACAACTTCGTTAGTTTCAGGCATTCACATTGCTACGACACTACAGTACACTGCAGTCCCGTGTTTATTTTGTACTATACGATGATATACTTTGAAGTCTTTAAAGTCAAAGAACAAGTTTAATAAATAGGGTCTTTATATACCTTGCTTTGCCAGAGAGAAGTAGCTTTTTTAAAAATTAGGCAACATTCTTCTTTGAGTGAATAGAAGAGTTTAAGAAGAAAAGAGAGATGAAATGTACAGTTAATGTTCATTAAACCATTTTTTATAATGTCAGACTATTTACATAATTACAGATAACTTAAATCCCATGCTTAATATAATTTTTTATTATTGTTCTTCTTTTTTATTTTTTAAATTATAGTTGATGTACAGTATATTAGTTTCAGATGTACAACCCCATGATTAGACATTTCTATAACTTATGAAGTGAAAAACCAATAAATATAGTTATTACAAATTATCAACTATATTTTCTGTTGTAATTTACATCACCATGACTATTCTGTAGCTACCAGTTTGTACTTCTTAATCCCTTCAACTTTTATACCCATCCCTTCCAAACCCTCTCCCATCTGGTAACCATTAAAATGTTTTCTGTATCTATGAGTCTGTTTCTGTTCTGCCTATGTGTTTATTTTGTGGTTTTTTTTTTTAGATTTCACACATAAGTGAAATCATCTAGCATTTATCTTAGTCTGATTTATTTCACTTCATATAATACCCCATAGGTTCAGCCATGTTATTATAGATGGTAAGATTCCATTCTTTCTTATGGTTGAATTATATTCCATTGCATATATACACCATTTCTTCTTCTATTTTTCTTTTATTTGAATTGATTTTAATTGTTGTTCAAGTACAGTTTTCTGTCTTTTACTGCCATCCCAGTCCACCTGTCCAAAGCTC
>PVKM010031355.1:0-16843 GCA_004027735.1 Carollia perspicillata | reverse complement strand
ATGTACTGATGAATGCTTGGGCTGCTTTCAAAACTTGGCTGTTATAAATAATGCTACAATGAATACAGGGGTATGTATATTATTTCAAATTAGTGGGTAGACCTAAAGAGCATTATGCTAAGTGAAATAAGCTAGTCAGAGACCATAAACTACCATTTGATTTCACTAATATATGGAATCTAATGAATAAACTGAACTAACAAGCAAAATGGAGACAGACCCATAGATAGAGAGCAAGTTGACAGCTCTCAGGGGTGGAGAGTTGGTTGACTGGGCCATGGGGTGGAGAAATTAACCACTCATAGACATTGTGGTTAATCCTGTGAGGAGGAGAATATCTGGGAAGGTGGGGGAGGGTGTGGGGTAATAAATGGTGATATATGGAGACTCAACTTGGAGTGATGAATACACACTATCATGTACAGCTGATGTGTTACAGAATTGATCATTTAAAACTCATGAAATGTTATTAACCAGTGTCACCTCAATATATTAAATAAAAGGTAATAATCTATACTTGAAACCTATATAATCTTATTAACCTATGTCACCCTAATAAATTTAATATAAAAAAATAAAAATAAATAAATAAAAATTTAATATAAAAATAGCCCTGGCTGGTGTGGCTCAGTTCATTGAGTGCTGTCCTGTGAACCTAAAGGTCACTAGTTCGATTCCCAGTCAGGGTACGTGCCTGGATTGTGAGCCAGGTCCCCAGTAGGGGGATGCACGAGAGGCAACAACAAATTGAAGTTTCTCTCCCTCTCTTTCTCTCTCCTTCTCCCTCTCTTTAAAAATAAATAAATGGAATATTTAAATAAACAAATAAAAATCCATCCCTGGCTGGTGGCTCAGTGGATTTTGTGAACCGCAAATTTGTTGTTTAGATTCCCTGTTGAGGCACATGCCTGGGTTGTGGTCCAAGTCCCTTTTTTTCTCCCTCTCATCTCCTCTCTCTGAAAATAAATAAATAAAATATTTTAAAAATAAAATATAAAACAAAAATCCTTAGTTAAAAAATGAAGATGTCACTGAAGCTAGTGTTGGTTATTTTAAGAGCTACATGTCTGTAACAAATGCTCTTCCTGAAAGCATCAGGCAGTTTAAAGTAATCTTTAAAGTAGAGGAAATACTGGGTCTGGCAGAAGTAATGCCTGCTTGAGTGTGGTTGGTAGGGTAATAATATGGGTGTAATAATTTATAGTTTTAATTTGAACATTTCACCAAAAATATCATATGGTGTTCCTGAGTGTGATAATGTTATGTTACATAATTACATGCTTATGGTTTTATAATAAAATATTTTGTAATAAAAAGGGGTGTTATTTGTGCCATACCCTATATATTAGAATAAACTGTTGTATGAACTATTAAAGTAATTTGCATAGATGACATTTGAGAGGCGAAAGAAAGGTATTGACTTGTTTCATAACATGGCTTTAAATGTGACACCTTAACCTGAAATACTTAGCAATTTTCCCCCTCTTCCTCTTAAAATAAAAATTAAGTGATTCTTCTCAGTTCCACAGCCATTTATGCAAACCTCTAATCCAGGACCTAGTAGGTAATTTTGATATTTGTATTTGAATGTTTATTCATCCCAACATCTTTTATTAAAAGGCTCCATAACCCCTTTGACACATTTTTCAAAGCCAAGTGATCATATTTGTGCAGGGCTTTCTTCAAATTTTTGTTCATTTTTATCAATGTGTATTTCTGTCTCTTCACAAATAAACCTTATATTGATGTACTTTGTTAGGAAGCCTTAAATTATGTACTGTAACTGTGCCAGTTCTTTTTCAAAATTGGTTTAGCTATTTTTTTGCCTTTCTGCATAAATTGTAGAAACAGCTTGTCTATATCTGTAACACTTTTTCTGAGATTTTGATTACAATTGGATTAAATCTACAGAAAATTTGGGCAAAATTAACATGTTTTAAATATTGAGTCTTTCAGTATATGAAAATGATATGTCTTCTAAATATTTAGGTTTTATTTGAAGTTTTCTTTAATTTATTGTTTTTACCATAAGAATCTGAATATTTTCTTAGATCTATAGCTAGATATAGATTCTAGGTGATATTAAAATAATTTTCTTCATCTATTAAAATAGCATTACTTCTTATTTATTTCAAATTGATTATTTTCTAATAAATATGAATACAGTAGATTTTTGTCTATTGAATTTACTATTGTGAAGAATTTTTCTTGGAAGTTTCATGAGATATCTTTTATGTACAAGTTATTATTTATTAGTGGAGGCAGTTATTTTAATTGTTGTTCTAATCTATGCATAACTTACTTTGTTGCTTTATTGCACTGATGAGGACCTATAGTATGATGTTGAATAGGATTAATGAGAATGAACAACTTTACCTTGTTTTGTGTCATGACATAGATGGAAGACACTAGGTCTTTACATTCTCTGTCTACATGTGTGTCAGATCCAAAATCTTTATATTATTTTCTACCATGACAAACTTGACTGAGTACCTTGAAATTTTCAGTGACTTCCTCTGCCTTCCCCACCTTCCTCGGGCCAAGCCCAGTCCACACAATTCTGCTAACTCAATCCCTCTTCCTTTGGAGTTGTTAATATAGCATCTCTGAGTCATTCTTTGTTGAAGGAGTAAAGTAGGCTGGCTATGCATTAATGAAGTAAGAAGGAAAGACAGGGAGATCTATTTCAAAGATCTTTTTTCCTTGACTGTTCCAGAAACTCTTTTGCTAGCTGGTAATGTGAGGTAATGGAGGTGGAGAAAGCATCAGTCCAGAATCATTTTGAGATAAGACTGTGTAGAACAGGGGTAGATGACAGGCAAATGCAATCAGCAACCAATAGCCATCATTCTTATCTCCAGTTTTCTAATTTGAACTGTTTCACCTCCTTCCTTTCTTCAGCATATTTTAGCTTCCTGTCTTTATTTTTAGATAATTTATTCCTTTCTCTAACCAGCTCAATATAGTTTCCTATAAATCGCTCTCCTTATGAATAAATCAGTAGATAATTACTGAGTAGCCACTCATCCCTGCCTGCACACTGGACACTGGAATTACTTGGGATCACTGAACCCCACTGTACAGATTATAATTAAATTTTTATAGATTTGTCCTAGACATTTTTCCAGATGAATTTAATATGTAGACAGGGTTAGAGAATAGCTCTATATCATGCCATCCACGGCATAGGTTTGAATGAGCATGGGTTGGAAACTTGCCTGCAGCCTCTAACAGCCTACTTCAGGAATACTACCAATTCTGTGATTGCATAGATACCACAGGAAATGCTTGCTAGACATCTAATATAGTGTTCAGACCCTATAAAAATGTCTGTCATTGGTGGAAAATGTTGTTGATATATGAATGAACCATATTAGTAGCAGGGCTGAATTTATATAATCATATTCTCTTCTGATAAGATTTTCAAAAACATATATATTTGAACTATAAATATAGTTCAGACTATATAATATATAAATAAATATATGTAATAAGTAAATACAACATACATTTGCATATTTATTGTATATAATAAATATTTATTTATTATAAATACATATATTTATAATAAGCTCCAGGGATTCCTCTGATCTGCCCAACACTTGGGAACCACTGATAACTAACAAGGTGATATATTATAAGACATAAACTAATGAGTCTGAGATGTGCAAGAGGGCTGGGACCTAGGTAATGAGGGAAGATTTGTTGAAACACCTGGGACTAACCTAAGGCTGGAAATCCAGGTAGGCATCTGAGAAGCAGAAAAGACTACGTTTGCATGTACCAGATATTCCAGGAACAATGATATAAAACTACTTTTTACCCTCAGGTTCTAGAAAACTCAGACTGATATATAAGAAAGGCACTTCTGCTAATCTAACAGCATACTTAAAGGTTACAAAGAACAAAAAAGTTCTTCTATTTTTGACATTCTCTCTGAAAATGAACATTGAAATCTCAGCTACTAGTCATTTTTTCTAAATTAGTATAATTGGAATACCTTCTTTATACCAAAGTACTATGTTTGATGTTTTAATTTATTAGATATTTTTATTTCAGGTCTATGAAGTTAATATACTTGTTTACATTTTTATAGGAGAGAAAATTAGAACCCAGAGAATGTAATTTGCTGAATACTATTCAGCAAATTGCAAGAGTATTCAGCAAAGTGAAGATTCATGCCATGTTGTGATTGGTTGTAAAGTCAAAAGAAAACTAAATATTTCCTTTAAGTACAAAACAAAACGATACCACTTTATTTGGATGCAAAGTAATTTTGAGACATTTAACCCCCTTAGTATTGGAAAAATACCTTAGATTAATTCATAAAATGCAATTATATAAAAAAATAGGAATGCACATAAAAGTATAAATGGAGAGATATGATAAACCATGAAATAGTGAAAAGGGATAGATTTTGGTCTGGTAGAATTCCACTCCATTTACTGCCAAGCCTTGAGGCTTAAATGACCAAATGTCTTCAGTAAAATGTTGACATAAATTGAAATAAAACTAGCAACAATAACAAAGCAAAGATAGGTTGGCTCCATGCTTGTACATCTGAGGTAGTGGTTAATGATGTTCATCGTGAATAGGAGGGAGACTGCAGTCTCATGAGACTGTCACAAGGGTCAGCAAAGTTAAAGTATATGGGGAATAATGCAGCAGGTGCCTATTTAAAATATCACTACAAGAAAAAACAACAGGACACTTTCCAAGTTTTGCTCTTTTTTTTCCCTCCAACTCCATGTTTTTAATCTGTGTGACACACCCACTGAAAACCATTCTTATAGACACAAAAAACAAGCTGTGGCTTGCTGGCCTTGGCCCACCTCAAAGTGTGAGGAATTTGGCTCTCAACCTTTACCTTTTCTCACTTCTGGTTTCATCAGGAAGAATGTCCTATCCCAAATATGGCACCCAGGACTCAGGATCCAAAACGGATCCAGCTGAGGAAGAGCTCCCATAGTTATTGCAAGAATAATACATATTTTGATTTGTCTATCATTCTGAATTGGAGAAGTAGGAGAGTGGATGGGTTATCTCCATCTGCCGTATAAGAAACTTTTGTCATAAACAACCAAAGTTTATACTTATTCAGTGATTCCTAACACCCAACTATCTTTTTCATTACTAAAGGCTGCTGAATAAGACTGGAACCCTCCCTGCTAATTTATCCTCCAGTGGATTTCCAGGCTTTGATAGAAAAGAGAAGTACCAGTGTGTCTTCAACTCATATTCAGTAACAGTTCCAGAATCAGTGACACTGTTGGAGGCTTTATAAAATGACAATTGTACAGCCAGAATGAGTTCTTTCTTCCCCCTCAGAACATGTAATTCAATTATAATAACGTGTTTAGCAATAGTGCAGTGCTTTAATGTGAGATTACTTTGCCATCATTAATTAATGCATTCTCTCAAGAACATGCATCTTTCTGCCTCATGTGCCTTTGGTCTGTCTCTTGCAGTTTAAAGTAAATCACTCAGCAGAGCCATCCTGGGCAGAAAAACCATGACCCAAGGCATAGGGTCATGTTAACTATCAGTATTTGTCGCAAATTAAACAATCATTGTTGAGTACACAGCATAGGTTGGCATATTTTTCTAATTCTATTTTCTATAGCTTACTTTTAGTTGGAGATTAAAAATCAGTGTGTAGATTAAGTTTAATTCCACTTAGATGTGAACAATTACTTGCTCAATCGGCTTGGTCTTTCTAATTCCTGTGTCCCAGGATAGGTACATATTAACCAAATCCACTCCGTTTTTTGTTTCTATTTTACATTCTGAAATAGTGTAGTGCAGGGTCTGGGCAGAAAATCTGACTGAAAGTGTACAATGTTTCAGCATCCTCCAACAAAGAGCCTGGATTTGAAAATATCTTGGGAGCTTTAAATTCACACTGAGACAGATACACAGAGGGAATGACATGATTTGGGAAAGTAAAAACATTACTCACAACTTTAAAAAATGTTAAAGAGATGAAGAAAATGAAAGTGTTGTTGTGAATAGAGTGATAGAGTTAATCTTCATATAACAATAATCTTTATATAAACTGCTATCAATCTATCGATACTGAGAATATCAGGACACATTTTCTCATGTCTAATGTTTGTGAAGGACTCACCATGTCCAGCACTGTGCTGGATACTACAAGGGCAGGGACTCTAAAAATCCACCAAGCATTAAAATCACAAATGCCTTTAGTTTTTCTTTCCTTTTCTTTCTTTTTTTAAATTTCCTTGCTTAAAAAACAGATGCCCCAGCTACTTTCAGGGCTAATAAGAAATAATTTGAGTGGGAGATGGGAACAAAGATGGAATTTATCAAATAATATTGTCAGGTAATTCTGCTGAACCAGATTGGTCTTTACAAACTCCTATTGTCAGAACAGAGGCACCAAAGCATCCTGACTGTCCTCTGTACCTGGTTATATAACAAAGTGTCTCCTATCATCTGATACACTGGGCACAAGGGTCCATCCTAGGGGTGAGCAAAGTATGGCTGTGGGCCAAACCTGGCCCTTGCCCCTGCTTTTTAATATCTTAGTAATTAAGAATATTTTTAATAATTAAGAATATTTAAAATAATTCTATGGGTTTTAATAAAATCAAAAGAAGAATGGTATTTCAGGACATATAAAATTCATAGTATCTGTAAATAAAATTCTTTTGGAAATTCAGACATGACCATTTGTTTACATATTGTCCATGGCTGTTTTCACACCACACTATGTGAGTTAAGTATTTGCAATAGACAGTCTATGTGAACCACAAATACTAAAATATTTAAAATCCAGTTCTTTACAGAAAAATTTTACCAGCTCATTTATCCCATATTCTGAACACAATATTCAAAGCACATGCTTTAGCCCTGGCTGGTGTGACTCAGTAGACTGAGCCCCAGCCTGAAAACCAAAGGGTCACTAGTTCAATTCCCAATCAGGGCACATGTGTGGGTTGCAGCCTAGCTCCCCAGTGAGGGGCATAGGAGAGGCAACTACACATTGACATTTCTTTCCCTCTCTTCCTTCCTCCCCCTCTCTTTAAAAATAAATAAATAAAAATATATTTTTATAAAGCACATGCTTTACTAAAACAAGAGAAGTAGCACTGCTTGAGAACATGCTGAAACTGCAAATTCTCAGGATAAACCTCAACTTTACACCATCACACCTTCTAGGGCTGAGGCTCAGCAATCTATGTTTTAACAAGCATTCTAAAGGATTTTCAGATGCATTTAGAGTGCATGGGGACCACTATTTGGGAATCACTGGACTAAGAAACATGTAAGAAGGGAAATTCTATTCTATGTGGTGGAACATAAACTTGGAAATCCATTATCTGAGATTTTGGTATAACAATGGTTCTAAATTTTATGTTGGCATGAGTATCCTGACAGATATCAAACACTGAGTTAAACCAAACACGACTGTGACATCTTACACAAAAAGCCTATCTACGGTATGTGAACTAGGCTCATTTTGTATGCAAAAAACAGGGTATCATTAGGGTGACTTATGCTTTACAGTGATTTTCTTTTAATTGTTGTTCAAGTACAGTTTTCTGCCTTTTATTCCCATCCCAGCCCACCTCCCAGCCCTCCCCACCTCCCTCCTGTTTCCACCCCCTCTTATTTCTGTTCATGTGTCCACCATACTTGTTCCTGCAAACCCTTCCCCTTTTCCCCTAAAATTCCCTCCCTCACCACTCTGTTCACTGTCAGCCTGCTCTCTATCTCAATGTCTTTGGTTATATTTTGCTTGTCCATTTGTTCTGTTGATTAGGTTCCTATTAAAGGTGAGATCATACGGTATTTGTCTTTCACCACCTGGCTTATTTCACTTAGCATAATGCTTTCCAATTACATCAATGCTGGTGCAAAAGGTATTTGCCAATGATACCTCAGACAAGCATTTAATCTCCAAAATATATAAACAACTCACATGAGTCCACTCTAAGAAGACAAGCAACCCAATTAAAACT
The DNA here is from genome assembly GCA_004027735.1 of Carollia perspicillata. Lineage (NCBI taxonomy): Eukaryota > Metazoa > Chordata > Mammalia > Chiroptera > Phyllostomidae > Carollia > Carollia perspicillata. Next base: position 8,858 of record PVKM010031355.1, on the reverse strand, counting down.
GGGCAAAGTACTTGAACAGATACTTCTCTGAGGAGGACATACAGAGGATCCAGAGACACATAAAAAGATGTTCCATCAGAGAGATGCAAATTAAAACCACAATGAGATACCACTTCACACCAGTCAAAATGGCCATGATAAACAAAGCAACAAATAACTAGTGTTGGAGAGGTTGTGGAGAAAAGGGAACCCTAGTACAATGATTTTCTTATCTCACACTCTCAAGAAATCTAAATAACTTACTCTGGAGGTTCCCACTTTTCGCAAGCTTAAGCAAGTCATCTCACCTCCCTTTGAGAAAAGTAATTCTGAAAAACCCTCAAAAGAACACACACACACATGTGTGTCTAATTATTATCATATATGTGTCTATGTATACATAGACACATATGTGATCATGATAATAGTCTCTCCAAATGCCTTAGGAACATTCTCAGGCAGTGACAGATGAAATTTATTTCTCAGAATTCTTGAATGTTATGTGTTAGCTCCTCATTTAAGAAGACAACACAAAACAAAAACAAAGACCCATAAATGGGTTTGTGAAAATGCTAATCTTCATACAATGATGGGAATGCATGTCCTGTTTACTTTGTAACATGCACTGCTCCAGAATCCCCAACAGAGTATCACATTTTACCTTAATAGAAATCCAGTGAGCTAGATATTAATGTCTACCTCCTAGAGGTGAGAAATATCAATAGGTTTTGAGCTTCTTGGTGAAAAGGAGATGGAAGAGATACTCAGAAGTTTGAAAATATTTGGGTATAAACAAGTTCATTGGGGAACAAAAGACAAAATACACCACCCTTTCACACTCCTGCATCTTTGTCTCCATCCCCATCTCCATCTCCCACCAAGACTTGGAACCTTTGAAGGGATCTAGCAACTTGTTATTAACACAAACATTGATGGGCTTTCTCTATGAGAGCACTGCCAGCAGCCCATGGAGCCAAGCTGGAGCCAAGCAAGAGCTGCAGAGCAGGGCAGTCATCATGGTCAGAGGCTGCTGGTGGGAAGAGTAGGCTGCACTGTGGGCCTCCTTGATCTCCTTGTGGGCTTGAGGGCTCTGGTCCTCCCTCTACTCAGGTAATGTTACTGAAGCCAGTGGATATGTGGGGCCTGGTATGTCTTTCAGGATTATAATATTATTAATTGGAAAACTGAAGGTGGTCTTCCAAGGTCCTTTTGCATTATAACTTAGTTTCATGTGTACTAGGATTGAAATTGATGGTATCCTGCAGTTACAAGGAACAAAAACCTCAGTATTATCTCTGGGAGTAGGAAAAGGACTTAAAACTCGGGGCTCTGCAATCAGCTCAGAAAGCTGAAGAATAGACAACTATGAAAACAGTGCTTCCTACCAGGATGTGTACCATCTCCATCAGCAATCCAGACCTCAGAGGAGCTGGCAATGAGTCAGGAATAGAAAGCCAGCTTAGAAATCTAGCTACTTAACCAACATTTTGGCAAGATAGCTGATAATCTTCTCTGCCACAAAGATCTTCTGTTTTTGACTCTCACGCACATGCACTCAGAGGTAAACATATCTACACCAACACTCATATCTACACAAAGAATGTATTTCTGAAATCAATTTAAATATTTTATTTCTAGTAAACTGCTTTGGACTTTACATGCATTATCAGTGAAGAGCTTACACTATGACTTGAGTATAAATTGTCAAATTTAATCTCCAACTTGGCCCAGTACATTATTATTATCACTACTTTTCAGAGGAGGAAACCAAGTCCACAAAGTCAAAATGATTTACTCAGAGTCATTCTTAGATTTGGTTTTGGGTATTTTCAGTGATTTCTTGCATCACTCATATCCTCACAACTGCAAGTCTCCTACAGAGACATTGAAATTAAGAACAAACTGACAATAACCAGAGGGGAGGTGAGAGGGGATAATGGGGGAAAAGTGGGAAGATTTTTCAGCAACATCTATGGAGGACACATGGCAGATATGTCTCCTGATATCGCTGCCAAAGTAAATGATTAAATGTTGCCATCACATGCCACTTCTGCTTCACAGAGGCATTTTAATGGTTTTGAATATTCCAACATATTTACAACGTAGTCCTGTCATTTGACATTTTAAAATAAGGATTGGGAAGACGGCAGCAAGGTAGGTGAGAGTGCAGCCAAGTTCTACCTATGCCCAGCTTGAACACCTAGCTGATCTTAGAAATAGAGTGAACAGCCAATGGAATCCCAGTTTATATGAACTTTGGAGGCAAAAAATTACAGAGGACATTGAAAAACTGATGTTGAGGAGATTGCACTGGGATGGTAAGGTCCCTGGGATCTGCACAGGGAACAAGGCTGTTGCATCCTCCAGCCCAGTGCCTGCCACAGGATACAATTAGGAGAGTTACAGCAACAGCTCCCTTACCTACCAGACCAGGGAGGGCAGCTCAGCACAGGAGGGATCTGGATGCTGGAAGTCACTGGGGGGAAGAGACAAAGTGGGAGACACACAGAGGCTATACATATCCACTGGGACTATGGGCACTGGCACCAGAGCAATTGGGGTGCCGGGCAACAACTGGAGAAAGGAGGAGGTGGACTGTGTCAGACCCTGACTCAGATAGTGTTGGCTGGTTGGAAAGTTGAACTGTGCGAAAAGCTCTGTGCTTGATAAGAACAGAGGGCAGCTGCTTTGTAAGGAACTTGCAAGTAGCACTGGCTCTCCTCGAGGGTGATTTCAGCTGTTTGTGCCCAGAGTGAGTGGCTGAGCAAAACTGTGAGCCCCACTTGTCTCACACTGCATGCCCAGAGACAGTAGCTGAGCAGAACCTTGTGCCATGCTTGTCTCAGGCTTCGTGCTGGAGATTGACTCATGCTGTGAGCAGCTGAGTGGCTAATTAGAACCTGGCATCTCACAGAGGACCTGGGCCTGGGGCCAGGAAACCATGAATATTGTGACCCAGACTGTGTCCCCATCCTCTCAAAACCATAGGAAGGGAGAAAAGTGAAGCTCAGCCCCCCTCTTCCTGTGGCATCTAGGAAGACCAGCAGAATTTGATGAACAGGTCTAAAGTCACCAGGAAGCTTATTATTACCTTTTTGGATCCTCTTTTTCTCCCCTCTTTGTTTTTCTTCCCCACAGGGAGACAATAAGATGTGGAGTTACAAGGTGTCCAGAGACAAATTGAAAGGGGGAGCACAAAACTAACCTCCAAAACTGAGAAACTGAGACAAATGTAACTTTGCTACCCCATAGAGCTGGCATTTTATTGTGTATGTGTATCATTATTATCTTGTCATTATTTTTACTTTTATCTTATTAGTATTTATTTATTTATCTTTGTTGTGTTCAGTTTCCTCCTTTTATTTCCCTGTTTAATGGTATTGTTTGACTTGTTTTCTATATTCTCTCTTTATTGTCTTTTAATTTTCCTTCTTTTATTTCACCTGGGTTCCAATAACACCAAGTATTGATTGGGTACTCTCTATTCTATTTATCCAAATCACATATTTTTGTCATATTATTGTCATTCTAGTACTGTTGTAGATAATTGTGGTTCCATAAAATTGTACCTACTAAATAGCAATCCTCCATGATCTTAGCCCACTTCATTTTAATCCTGAGCATTATTATTGTTGTGGTTAACTATATTCTGTCTGACACTATGCCTACCCTGTATCCTTTAATCTCACTATATCTCATCATCTAACCTTGCACAAGCACTGTGTTTTCTGGATTCAGCTCACAAGCATCCTCCCATCTAAAAAGAGTCTTATCTTTTTTTCACATTTTTAAAAAAGTGGCTAGTTGGGTGATATATCACATTTAACAATCTACTTATCCAAATAATCTCCCATCTTTTCTCTACTTGCTGGTATTTTAAATCCTATAAAATACTCCCCTGCTGTCTTAATCCATTTTGCCTGTCCCTGCTATTGATCACATACAAGAATAGGTGGGAGCTGTGAACACCAGTATACCTGCTAGAGGAGAAAAACCACAAACAAAGGAACCATCAAAAGGTAAAAACCCAAGTACAACAAGAGAGCCAACAAAAATAGGAGAAAGGGCAAACCTAGAGCATCCAGACAAGGAGATCAAAGAGACCACACCACTGAACCTAATAGATTTCCTACCATAGAAGTTCACCCTACAAAGACTGTTAGGAAAGCAAAACATCAGGAAGCACAGAAACAAACAAAAAGAGTCACCTAAAATGGGGAGACAAAAAAGAACATGCAATGAAAAGGAATGGAATACTTCCCACTAAATGAGCCAAATGAAATGGAGGTAACCAAACTATTAGATATAGAATTCAAAAGAATGGTTGTAAAGATGCTCAAGGAACTCACAGACAACTACAAGGAACTGAGTGACAAATATATCAGCAACAAAAAGGAAACAGAGACTATAAACAAAAACCAGGAAGAAATGAACAATAAAACTTGGAAATAAAATACACACTAGAAGGAATTACAAGTAAGATGGAAAAAGCAGAGGGTTGAATCAGCGAGTTGGAAGACAAGGTAGAAAAAAATACTGACAAAGAGAAGAAAAGGAAAAGAGACTTAGAAAGTATGAAAACGTGGTAAGGGAGCCACAAGACAATGTGAAATGTAACAATATTCATATAAGAGGGATACCAGAAGTAAAAGAAGAAAAGCAAGAGATAGAAAACCTGTTTGCAAAAGTAATGATGGAAACTTCTCAAATTAGATGAGAAATAAATTCACATGAATCCGGGAAAACCATAAAGTCCCAACTGAAAGGAACCCAAAGAGAAGCCACTTCAGGAAACATCATAATTAAAATGGCAAAATTCCAAGACAAAGAAAGAATCTTAAAAGCAGCAAGGGAGAAAAAGGAAGTAACATACAAGGGAGCCCCGATAAGGCTAGCAGCTGACTTCTCAATGGAAATACTCCACACAAGATGAGAATGGCAAGACATATTCCAGGTAATGAAAACAAGAGACCTGAAGCCAAAATTACTGTACCCAGCAAGGCTCTAAATTAAAATGGAAGGCCAAATAAGGAGCTTTCCAGAAAAAAGAAGTCTAAAAGAATACACCTCCACAAACCAGCTTTGCTAGAGATGCTAAGGGGACTGCTTTAAGAAAAGGAAGGGAAAGAGTGAGAGATAGAGGGATACAGGTATGAAACAATGGCAATGAATAATACCTATCAGTAATAACCTTAGACATAAACAGATTAAATGCTCCAATCAAGAGACCTAGAATAGCTGAATGGATAAGAAAGCATGACTCACACATATGCTGCCTACCAAAAATCCACCTCAGAAAAAGACTTACACAGACTGAAAGTGAAGGGCTGGAAATAAGAATTCCAAGCAAACGGACAAGAAAAAACAGTTGGGGTAGCAGTACTCCTATCTGACAAAATAGACTTCAAAAGAGGGCCATAAAAAGAGACCCAGAAAGTCACTTCGTAATACTCTAGGGAAGAATCAATCAAGAAGACATAAACATTGTAAATATATATGCACCAACATAAGAGTACCCAAATACATAAAGAAAATCTTGGAGGACTTTAAGAAAGATATTGATAGCAACAAAATTATAGTAGGGGATTTTAACACCCCACTGTCAAGAATGGACAGATCTTCCAAACAAAATATCAACAAAGATATTGCAGAATTGAACAATGTCCTAGATCAAATGAACTTAACTGATATGTATAGAGCCCTTCATCCCAAAAAAGCAAAATACACATTCTTTACAAATGCACATGGAACATTTTCAAAGATAGGCCAAATCATAGGACACAAAACAAGCTTCAATAATTTCAAGAATTGAAATAATGTCATATTAGAATTCAATGACACAGAGACTAAAAGAACAATTCTAGGATCAATAAATCCAGGGGCTGGTTCTTTGAAAAGATTAACAAAATTGACAAGCTTTTAAGCAGATTCATCAAGAAACAAATAGAGGGGACCCAAATAAACTCAATCAGAAATGAAAGCTAAGAGATTACAACTGATACCACAGAAATACAAAGGATTGTAAGAAATTACTAGGAAGAATGATATGCCAAGAAATTTGAAAACCTAGGGGAAAAGGGCAAATTTGTAGAAAAATATAATCATCTAAAACTCAACAATGAAGAAGCAGAAAGTCTGAACAAACCAATAACAAAAAAAAAAAAAAACTAGTGAAATTGAAGCATTAATAAAAAATCTCCCAATACATAAAAGCCCTGGACCAGATGGCTTCACAAGAGAATTCTACAAAACATTTAAGGAAAAACCAATTTTTATACTTCACAGACTATTTAAAAAAATCCAAGAAAATAGAAGACTCCCAAACTCTTTTCATGAAGCCAGCATCATCCTAATCCCCCAAATACATAAAGACACAACAAAAAAAATAAAACTTCTGGTCTATATCGCTGATAAACATAGATGCTAAAATCCTCAACAAAATATTGGCAAACCACATCCAGCAATACATTAAAGTCATCATACACCATGAGCAAGTGGGATTCATCCCAGGGATGCAAGGATGGTATAATATTTGCAAATAAATAAAGGTAATATGTCACATAAATGAAAGCAAAAAAAAAAAAATCACATGATCATCTTAATTGTTGCTGAAAAAGCATTTGATAAGGTTCAGTACCCATTTATGATTAAAACACTCAGCAAACTGGGATAGAGGGAGTATTCCTGAACCTAATAAAGGCCATAGATGAGAGACCTACAGCCAATATATTACAGGACAACATCAACAACATATAGAGACTTCAGTGGCCCAAACCTAAAAGCTTTCCCACTCAGATCAGGAACAAGACCACTTTCACCACTTCTATTCAACATAGTATTATAAATCCTAGTCATAGCAATCAGACAAGAAAATGAAATGAAAGGAATCCAAATTAGAAAAGAGGGAACAAAACTGTCATTGTTTGGAGATGACATTATAGTGTACATAGAGAATCCTATAGAGTCCACCAAAAAACCACCTGACCTAATAAATGAATTTGGCAAAACAGTGGGATACAAAGTCAAAATCCAGAAATCAAAAGAATTTTGTATATTGACAATGAAACATCAGAAAGAGAAATCAGAAAAAATTCCATTTGATTTTGAGCAAAAAGAACAATAAAATACCTGGGAATAAACCTAACCAAGGAGGTAAAAAATCTGAACTCAGAAAACTACAAAACACTGAAGAAAGAAATTAAGGAAGACACAAATAAATGGAAACATATACTGTAATCATGGATCAGAAGATTTAAAATCATCAAAATGTCCATACTACCCAAAGCAATTTACAAATTAAATGCAATACCTATTAAAGTACCAATGTCATTTCACAGATATAGAACAAACACTTCAAAATTTATATGGACCAAAATGACACAGAATAGCTCCTGCAGTTTTGAGAAAGTAGAGCAAAGTAGGAGGAATCACAATACATGATATCAAACTGAATTACAAGGCCATTGTAATCAAAACACCCTACTACTGGCATAAGAAGAGACACATGGACAAATGGAATATAATAGAGAGCCCATAAGTAAACCCAAGTCTCTATGGTCGATTAATATTCAACAATGAGTTCAGCAGCATAAAATGGGGCAAAACTAGCTTCTTCAAAAATGGTGTTGGGAGAGTTGAACAGCTACCTGCAAAAAAAAAAAAATTAAACTTGACCACCAACTTACACTATATACCAAAATAAATTCAAAGTTAACAAAAGATTTAAATATAAGTCCTGACACCATTAAAGTCCTAGAGGAGAACATAGGAAGGGAAATCTCAGATATTTGATGCAGCAACATTTTCACTGATATGTCCCCTAGAGCAAGGGATATAAAGCAAAAAATAAACAAATGGGATCTCAGGAAAATAAAAAGCTTCTGCATGGCTAAAGAAAGCATTAAAATGAAAAGAGAACCAATTTATGGGAAAACACATTTTTCAGTGATACCTCAGACAAGGGTTTAATCTTCAAAATATAGAAAGAACTTACACGACTCCACTCTAAGAAGACAAGCAACTCAATTAAGAAATGGGCAAATGACTTGTACAGACACTTCTCAAAGGAGAACATACAAAGGGTCCAGAGACATATGAAAAGATGCTCAGTATTGTTAGCCATCAGAGAGATGCAAATTAAATCCACAATGAGTTACTACTTCACACTGGTGAGAATCTCCATCAAAAACAAAGCGACAAACAACTAGTGTTACAGAGGTTGTGGAGAAAAGGGAACCCTAGTGTGGGGGAAACTCTGCACAAGTCTTCCTGTCCACCACGGATGAACATAATGCTACCAAGACATGATTTGCTTGGGGAGGAAAGAGGCTAGTCTCTCAAGGGAGAAAAGCCATGAGTCCTTACCTCAATGGTATTTATTAGGTTCATAACACACAGGGATACAGGTAAAGCTCATCAATCAATGTCAGGAGGCAAGATCAAACAATAGATAACATTTCAAAGAAATCTGAGGGCTTAATCTGAGTCAGTGTCTGTCAGGTAAGGGGGTTGCCAAAAACTTTAGGAGACATACTCATTTCCTGCCCGGACCCTTATCATACGAATGAGAGCACTCCTAGCAAAGCAAACTTTACAGGACTTATGCGAATTATTTCTTATGCTTGATTACCCAGGAAACCCACTCTAGCCAGCAGAGGGCTGCATCCCCCCCTGTCAAGATTCATACTTAGTGGATTAGAGCCAGGAAGTGCTTCTCCCAGAGCTTCTCCCAGATGGAAAGGGGACTCAGGCTATGTCTAAATAGCCAGGAGGGTGAGGGTCCTTTGCCTTCACTTTGCTGCAGCCCCTGAGTCCTTTCTTAATGGCCGCCCACATGATTGTGTCTGCTAGGTTTGCCCCTCCTCTGAGGGGTTATATGC
>PVKM010031354.1:0-16860 GCA_004027735.1 Carollia perspicillata | reverse complement strand
TTTTTTTTACTTAAACAGCTAATAGTAAACCATGGAGTTATCACTTCCTATTTGAACTCTGCCATGACCAAGAAAAGTGACATACTCCCTGTTTTATGGATGTTCTCTGTCGTGTAACTGACATTGTTTCTTTTAGTTCATTGGCTGCGAGGAAGTGCAAAGCTAAATTTGTAGTCTCACCAGCAGTTTTACAGAGCTTTTAATGTTTACTTTGTACCCTGATTTCATATTAGTCTCATTCATTCAAGTAAGTTTTTGAGTATTTGCTATGTGCCAGGGGCTGTTGGGTGCAGGAGGTGAGCAGGACACCTGGGCCAGGGGAGTTTCCCATAAGGTGAGGTTTGAGCAGTGTTGAAAGACACGAAGGAGAGAGAACTGTGTGAAGACTTGAGGGGAAAAAACTTACCTTCCCATCCTTCATTTTGTCTTTGTACTTAATGCCTCTCACTAATTTTCAGTTAGTGTGTATGTGTGTGTTGTATGTATTTTTTAAAAAGCCGCTCTTTAAATCCTTTTTGGAAAAGTTACAGTACAATACAAAACATGGTACAGCAAAGTAAATGCACTAAAAATACTTGTAGGGTGCAAAGCATGAGAAGAATTTGTTTTTGAGGGTGGGGAGTGTGGGGTAGAGTTGGGAAGGACAGGCCAGCTAAGCGAGTTGTGGGGAGAGGGAACAGCATATGCAAGATATGATCCGAAGAGTGCGATCTAGAAACTCGACATGCCAGTGATACTGAACTTCTCGAAGTTGCTTAAATTTGTGGCAGAGAATGGAAATGAGACTAGATAGGTAAGTAGGAGCAGGTCATAGTGAGGCTTGTTCAAGTTACCTTTGCATAAACCAAGGTTTATCTCTTGTCCCATTCTAGGACTTTTGTGTAATAGTGGCTGCTGTCAGCCGTAACACAAACTACAGCAATATTATATGTTAAAGAAATGTAAAACAAACCAAATATTGAGTGTTTCCAATAGTTTTTTTTCCTCAAACCTCATTAAATAGGTCCGACTTACATTAATGAAATTTCTGCCAAGTGTTTTCATGGATGCCATGAGAGACAACCCTGAGGCTGCCGTCCATATTTTCGAAGGGACCCATGAAAACCCTGAGTTAATTTGGAATGACGGCTCCAGAGATAAAGTGTCCACTACAGTGAGAGAAATGATGCTCGAGTAAGTAGAGATGCATGCAGTGGCTTAGGGCCTTCAGGTGAAATCATCAGGAGGGGCAAACGTTTCCCTCTTTGCCAGCTCTCCAGACTTCCTGTAAAGGCTAATGATATCCCTCCTTCTTTCCCCCAAGGCACTTTAAAAATCAGCAAGACAACCCCGATGTAAGCTGGAAGGTAAATACACTTTTATTCAGAGAAAGGAACTTACCATTTTACTCCATATTTTTAAAAATTCCTGCTGAGTCAGTTTAATGCCAGCCTCTTAGATATTTGGTCATTGATACGTTACGATCTCCCTCTGGAGAAGTTTTCAGACGAGACAGGGCACGTTCGGGGGGTATGGCCGTAGACAGGAAAAGAAGCTTTTAAACATAGAACTAGGAGTTCTCACTCTTAAATTAAATAACTAGTCAAAACCACTTTTCTGAATTTCGTTAAGAGACAATAAAACTTGTGATCATTATGATTTGATTATATGGACGACTAAGGGCTACTTAATCTCATAAGCACGTCTTTAATAGTTTGCGTCTATTGTTTAACGCACGAGGAATGATGACTGAGGGACTTGACTGTGTTTTTTCTCTGTTCGAAGCTGCCCGAAGACTTTACGGTGGTGTTTGGAGAAGCAGAGGGCGAACTTGCTGTGGGAGGCGTTTTCTTGAGAATTTTTATTGCACAGCCAGCCTGGGTCCTGAGGAAGCCTAGAGAATTTCTTATTGCACTACTGGAGAGATTAACTGAGCTCCTCGAGAAGAACAACCCTCACGTAAGCTGCACCACCAGATAGTTTGCTAACCACACCGACAGGATTTCCGCGGCACCACCGTCCTCACTGACGGTGCACGAGGGACTGGCCGCCTCTGTCGGCGCAGCAGCCACACTCAGGTTCAGATACGCCCGTCTGTGTTTTTGGAATGTTGAAAAGAGAAGCTCCTTGGTAAAATGTTTTTTTTCTGAACCACGGATGCAGGTGTCTGTACTCAGAAGGTGCTGTCTCTGACAATTGTGGTAGGAGTTCAGAAAGAAGGTTTCTGCCACCCCATTTCCAGTAGCTGTATAATTTTAAGGAGAAACCTAAATGCTCAGTGTAGAAACGTAGATGGAAGTGTGTTCTGCTGGGCCGTGTTCTTTTCTCAGCTTTTCATGGATGGCAGGGACGACCCAGGTTACAGAAATTGGCGGGGGAGCAGGAGCGGCGTGGGGGAGCTTTGTGCCCTGCTTGAAGCCAGAGCTACTTGGAAGCCCTGGTAGTATATAATATAAGGTTCTGTTATTTGAACTTTAGATTGAAAATAATTGAGTACGTCCGTGACTGTTGTTGCATTACACCAACTGGCTGTAGAGAGAGGTTCTTAAGAGCCCGAACCATCTTGTTCGGTGGTCCTGAACCGCAGTTCATGCTCTGGCACTGACTGAGCTCTGTGACCTTGGGGAATATCTCATGACTTGGCCTCACTTGCCCGTTTTTGAGTGGTCACAGCACCTTCCCCTAAGGCCGAGGTTTTAATGGGTTTTGATGTATGTGGAGTGCTTTGCATAATGTCTGGCACGTGTCAGGTACTTAGAAATTATTAGTTACTATTATTAGTTTAACAAAACTTTAAAAATATATCAGTATAGAAATACTTACATATTTTTATTTCCATAGTCACATTTTCTCTACTGGGATTTTACTACCTATGGCTTGTTTAAGTAATGAAATCTTTCAAGTAGAAACCTGGAAAGGGGAAAACACGCAGTGTATTTCCCCTGTGTCACTTTTCTTTGGGGCACATCCCAATGTCCATGTTCACTTACAGTGCATTTTGTTATGGATATGTCTGCATATAGTGGTATGTTACAGGTCTTGGTTATCCATCATGCACAATAGAAAGTGCATTTTGGCAACCAGACATGTTACTAGTAGGATTTTTAATAGAGCTAGGAAAAACACTAGTTCTGCATTCTTGTGAATTATTGATGTTCTCTGACACTGACACTTCTATAAAATTATCTAAAAATTTCTAGTACTATCTTGTAAGAGAGGGTCTCTTAAACCTGCAGTAGAAATGAACTGTGGCCTTGCCCAGTGAAAGGAGGCTAAGATTAAGCCCTTGAACTCCTTTCAACTTATGCCTTGTATCAAGATGGGGAAGTTTGTCCTCGAAGGGTTTGTGAATCAGCTTTCAAGTGGTAGTGCACGGGATTTGTGGATCCCTAGTTTTAAACACCAAATAATTGCCAAGGATGTTTAGGGCTGTATCACTATTTTATAGTTTGTCTGTTTGTTTTACACCCTTCAGGGAGAAACCCTGGAGACTTTGACGATGGCTACAGTCTGTCTCTTCAATGCTCAGCCTCAGCTGGCAGATCAAGTCCCACCATTGGGCCATCTTCCCAAAGTCATCCAGGCGATGAATCATAGGAATAATGCCATTCCAAAGAGTGCCATTCGGGTTATCCACGCCCTGTCCGACAACGAGGTATTGATGAGTCCATTTAGTAGATTATAGTTCCAGGGTTTATGTGTGCTCCCTCTTCCTGGCTACTGTACCTTGTAGTGGGAGCCCCTTTCCTACTGTGTGCCATTCCGCATGTGAACTACACAGTACTGTAGCAGTTCTTAAACCAGTGTAATGACGTCATTGACAGAGAACAACTGAGTTTGATTCAGTTCATTATTAAACTTCAACTGAATGTAGGTTTTCCATATGTTTTATTATTGTGACATTTACTGTGCATATAAAATACCGTCACTCGACAAGTAACCTTCTCTCTTTGGGCCTTTAGCTCTGTGTTCGAGCCATGGCGTCTTTGGAGACCATTGGCCCGCTGATGAATGGAATGAAAAAGCGACCAGATGTTGTTGGTCTAGCCTGTGAAGCAATCAATCGGATGTTTCAGAAGGAGCAGGGTGAATTAGTAGCACAAGTAAGAGACTTCCGGATTCAGCACTCTTTTAGGAAAGCAGACACACCAGAAAAAACGGTTTTTACTGACTTAGCACTGCTTGGTTTCCCTTGCTGAGGTTGAGCAGAGAGGTAGCTCAGGGGTTGGGCCTGTGTGATTTCAGAGTGTGTGCACACGCACACACAAGCACAAGTGTGTGTGTGCCCACAGAGGAAGGTGGCCCAGCTGCCAGGCATCTTACCCGTGTTTAATGTAAAATTTTGGTTGTCTATGAGCATTTACCCTTAACTTGTTTTGTAAAATTTGGAAAGAGTCGTTCTGTTTATTCATTCCTTTGTTTCTTAAGTTGTATTTAAGAAACATGCCAAGATTTTGTTTGTCCTTTTCAAAGAGACCACCCACCTAATGAAAGTAAGACTTGGTGGATACCAGTGTAAACAGACACTGAAAGAACAAAAAACATACAATAAATTAAAAAGCATTGTGGCTGATCTTTCTAAAATATAATTCTTAAATATACTTGGGTCACCCTTTATCTTAAACCCCTTTAAAGCCTTTAAAACGCCTTTAAAGTCTTCTCATTACCTGCCACGTGAGCAAGTGACATCTGGCATCTTTAGCCTGGATGCAAGGCCCGGGGTCTTTGTATCTGGCCCGCCTCTTCCCCCAGCTCCCTTTCCTCTCAGATCTCCTCCCCGCACCCGACCCCAGGCTTAGGCTGATCAGAAGCACTGCGTACATTTCACGGAGTTAACTGGATGTTCTGAGGCTCACAATTACAGTTGGCTTGGGGGGTTGTTGTATTGGAAACAGCATGAGCCAGTTCTGCCACTTGATGGCTCTGTGACCCCAGGCATGATACGGAACCCTGCAATGCTACGACTCCTTGTTTGTAAAGTAAAAGTTTCGAATAATATTGGTAAAAATGTACATTCACTAAGCGTTACTTCTGCCTCTTCCCTTTGAGTTTGAGTGGGCATTGAAAATTGTGTGAATCTAGAGTATCATCTAGCTTTTATTAGGCTGAGAGGAAATGGTAAATGCAAAAGTTGATGTTTTCATAAAATGTGAAAAAAAAGATACAGAGATACTTCAGATGCCGCTGTCCATTCGTGCACTGTCGTCAGAGTAGGCAGCTCAGTGTAGCGTCTGAAAGCTGGGGCTCTGCCCTTTGCGGATCTGGGCCTGATCGCTGCCTCGCCCAGCGACTGCCAGCGTCTGTCACCCTTCGTGCAGTGGTTTTGTCCATCACTGACAAGAGCAGTGCCTGTGTCATTAGGTGTCGGGAAGATTAAATAAAGTAACCATTGTGTAGCATTTAGAATAGCTGACGGCATGGATTAAAATCTTACTAATGAGGATGCCATTATCGTCAGACACTAAAAACCTTCATCTGACATTGCAGTAAAGCAGGTTGTCCTCCTCCAGGTATGGTGCTGGGGGTGAAATTATTTCTTCAGTGACGGTTTGCAGTTTTTCTTCAGCACATATGTGTATGTAATACTGTCTTCCAGGCCCTGAAAGCAGATTTGGTCCCGTACCTCTTAAAATTACTTGAAGGCATTGGCCTCGAAAATCTGGACAGTCCAGCAGCCACTAAGGCTCAGATCGTCAAAGCTCTCAAGGCGATGACTCGAAGCCTGCAGCACGGGGAACAGGTGAGTCACACAGGGCTGCCTTCGACCTGCCGGTACAGCAGGGCGTTCTCAGAGCCAAGGGTCTTGGCCAAGGGTGCTGCATGCGCCTCTGCTCAGGTTCCACTTGCAGGTGTGGTTCTGTGGGCTGTAACAAGCCCATCACTGGACCAAGGATGCACTAGCATAGCTGCCTCGTCACCAGTGAGAAGACACAAACCATATACTCAGGTAGTCACCCAGGAAGGTTCTTTTTCTGTATAGTGATAGCATGTTACGCATTTCAGGAAAAAAATACTGGAATTCTTCAGCATTGAAGAACATTGAGTCTTTAGCACTGATTCAGTTTACCTCTGCGTTCTAGGAGCTACTTTTGGGTGGTGATCGGCATAGCCATGAAACATCCCACAGTGCCGTGTGATAGATACAAAGCTTCTTAGTTCTTCGCCTGTCATTACAGCACTTACAAAGTGTTTGTTTCCTGTTTCGTCACATAGATACATATTAATGTGTTTCAGCTGCAGCCGTGTGCTGATTCCAAGCCAGTTCAGTTAACTTAATTTTCCTTTTTGGTTTTATTCGTTACGTTGCTTCTGAGGAATTTCTCACTCCGTGTTACTAGATAGCCCTATCCACCCATACTCTCTCTTTTTTTCTTTCATTGAGGGGAAATTTAAGTAACAAAAACGACCATTTTAAAGCGGACAGTTAACTGGCCTGCAGGGCATTAGCAGTGCTGCGTGGCTACCACCGTATCTGGTTCTCACAAGGAGACTCTGTGCCCACTGGGCAGTGACTTCCCACTGCTTCCTCCCTCAGCCTCTGGAAGCCGCCACTCTGTGTTCTGTGAATTCCCTTCCAGATACTTCCTGCAGACAGAATCTGTGTGACCTTTTGAGCCTGGCCCCTGTCACTTAGTATGCTCTCGGGGCCCGTCCATGGTGCGGTGCGCATCGGTGCCTGCCTTTCCCGGCTGAGGAGTGAGCGGCCCACGGTGCGCCTGTGCCGCAGTTTGTTGCTCCACGCCTCTGCTGATGGACATTTGGGTTCTTTCTCCCTGCCAGTGTTCTTTTGTAGATTTAAATTGGCTTAAAGCTTCCCTTTGGTGAATCTACTCACTGTGTGTGTGTGTTCCAACTAAATAAACGTATTTATGCCGTTGTCCGTTAGGTCATTGTTATCATTTGAACAATTTAAGGTGACCTTCAAGAAGAGAGACACTATGTGTTGCCGCAGTCATTAACTTAGGTTTGTGTCATGTGTTTGGGAGGCTTTGCCTTTGGGTGTTCTGAATGCCAGGCAGAGCCACTCCCATGTACCACATGCAGGCAGTTGTCATCCCCTTGACCTGTTGCAGGACTGCTGGTGGTGGAACTAGCCAGTAACTCTGACGCCCACCTTCCACTCCCAGAGGGAAAAGAAATATGATAGTTTCCGAAACAGCAACTCCTCCACTACCTTCACAACCAGGCAGCCGCACTGTTGCTTCCTTCCAAGGTCGGGGCAAGGAGTCTCTTAGACTCACATGGCCCCCATGTACATCTCTGCTCTAATACTTACCATTAAATTACGTGGCGCTGTCTCTCCTGCTAGACTGTAAGCATTTCAGAGACAGACTGTCTTTCTCATCCTGCGTCCTGCAAAGTGCATGGTGCACATTTGATTTGAACATTGATATGCAAAGGATAGTCTCTAAGTTGGAATTTCCTAAACTTTTAAAAATCTGTGTACACAGAAAGAAATATCTCTTTCATTTTAGTTCAGGAGACACACAACATTATTTATAATTGTGTGTGTGTGTTAATAATCACTGAGCACTATCCATTTTACATGTGATACTCTGATGCGTTCCATATTAACCTGTTTTATTTTCTGAAGTGCGTTAATCACACTTGTTCTAATTGATCTCATAAACTTCTAACAGCTATAATTTGTAATTGCATAATCTGTAATTTGAAAGACAGCTCTAAGTTTTGGCTTGAGTTTGCAGCATCTTCTCCCCACACCTCATCCTCGGGAATTGCAGGGGCCCACAGCACACTGTCAGCCGGTTGTTACTGCAGCAAGACGACTTCCCGCCCAGATCATACACGAGGCAGTGAATGGTGGGCTCTAGAGGGAAGACTGACTTAGGGGCGTCTTCGGGCTTAGTTCAGTAAGCTGTACCTGGTATCGAGGGTTTGATGAGTGTGAGGTTTTGGTCCGTCCTTGGACCTTCCTCAGCTGGCCCTCCTCCTTTTGTCTTGGAAGTTTGCTTTTTCGCTGTAGTTCCACCTTTCAATATCCAGTTCTTAAGTTATTGATGTTTCAAGAGTTTGCTTTATTTCCCTAGGTGAATGAAATCCTGTCTCGTTCTTCAGTCTGGAATGCCTTCAAAGATCAGAAACACGATTTGTTTATTTCTGACTCACAAACAGCAGGATACCTCACAGGTAAATCACACCCAACTGTTTACCCTGAGACACGGCCGAAGCCGC
Organism: Carollia perspicillata; assembly: GCA_004027735.1. Classification (NCBI taxonomy): domain Eukaryota; kingdom Metazoa; phylum Chordata; class Mammalia; order Chiroptera; family Phyllostomidae; genus Carollia; species Carollia perspicillata. Next base: position 8,688 of record PVKM010031354.1, on the reverse strand, counting down.
CCGCACCTTCCTTTTGCCCTGACTGGACTAAAATAGCGTTTAGAGGATTTCCTAAGCTACTGCCTATTCCGGGGGTGCCGTGGGCATGCAGTAGACGTGGGTTTTGTGCTGGACAGCACGTGGACTGCGGTTGTGTTGAGTGTGTGCTAAAACGTGAACTTCACTCGGGTTTCACTGAATTAATTGGCGGTGTCATGGGTTACATTTGGAGCATGGCTTTATTAAATTGTTTATCTTGAACATGTAAAAATTATGGAGAAATATCTAATAAGAAATAATAGTCTCGAAACATGGTAGCATCATTCCATTTCTGTCAAAATAACAGATTGTTTCCAAATATGTATACTCATGTGAAATATTTTTCTTCGAAGTTTCTAGTGATTAATCTGTACTTTCACTAAACATTTCTGGATAATCTTCTCATGGGAGGAAGTGTGTGGTTACCGTAAAGGAAAGGATGTTTTACGTCTTAGGGGTCAAAAGTTAATATAGTTTCCAAGCTCAGGACATTTGTTCATTTGACACACTAATTGCAAAATAATTTTAAAATATTTGTTTTCATACTGGCTTCTTTTTAAAAAGAAAAGTTTCAGTGTTCTGTTGCCATATGCTGAAAACGAAATAGTCTTTGGTATAAATGAAGTATATCTGGTTTTCAGTTGAAATTAACCCTAAGACCAGGTGGTTCTTGCTGTCTGCCTGAAATTGTAGTAGTTGCCTTGTGAACAGTGTGGGCTTACATTGCTCAGGTCTACTTACACGTGGATTGTTTTCCAGTTGGCCCATGAAGTTTAAACCGGTGTTGTTCAAGGGTCAACTTCAAGGTTGGGAATCCATGTATGAAGAGGGCTAAGTGTAGTTATACTTGGACTTCCAACTGTGTGGGAGGTGGGTGCTCCTAACGTCTTGTTGCTCAAGGCTCAGCACTATATAAAAAAAATGTCAGCCCTGAAATCCTCCTCTAACCAGAAATGATGTAGGTAAATTGAGAGAAAAAAATTATTACCTAGTGTCTCTCACACCCGTGTAATTATCCTGATTGCTAGTGTAGATTTTTATACGCCATGAAGACGAAACAGCTGTCCCCACTCTATCTCCTCTACCCCCCTCCACCCAGCCCCACCCCCACCCCGTCCTCAGTCAATCCCTGACTAAATCTTGAGTATTCAAAAATAAGGACTTTGGGGAAAGTTTTGCTTGGTTTTTATTTTAGATTAGGTTGTGATATAGCTTTTGACCCCACTGTGATCACTTTAATATTAATCCACTAGAATTTATAAGCAGAGCCCTAAAATTTGTAAATGTGGTCCTTTGGCTGCTGGTCGTATGTGTACATTAAGAGCGGAATGCTACAGGTTTCCCCTCTAACTTTCCCACCCCCGTCCTGTGATTTCCGTGTCAAGAAGGACCTGGAATGTGGTCTTAGTCTATTTCATATTCCTTTCAAATTTGGTGTAGAGCTGTAGCTTTGAAGTAGGAAAATGTTCTTGCAGGCAAACTAGAAACTACCTCTTTGGACTCTTTTTCCAACTGTTTTCATAATACCTCCTTTTTGTGGCATTACACTCATTACTTTGCATTAAGATTTGGAGCATGGCTGTATTAAATTGTTTATCTTGAACATGTAAAAATTGTGGAGAAATATCTAAACAGAAATAACAGTTATAATTAGAAAATCTGCCTTGTTCTGGTGAAACCTAAGCTTGTTTAAAATTTAGCTCTAAAAAAGAATAGGGTGTAGATTATAAGCTTCCCTACAGGCAGGCCCCTTCTAATTCGTTCTGTTCCCCACTGTAGCTAACGGTCATTGACCTGGCTTGGCGGAGTAAAAGACTGCAAGGAGGGGTCTCTGATGTGCCGACAGGCTGCGGGCCACAAGATCTGTGGTTAGAATACAGAAGATCCAGGGACTTATCTTCGGAGACTAGGCTTCCTTTAGAAATTGCTTTGGTCCTCACCCTTGTCCGAATTCCCTGATACTCACTGTAGAAAAGGAAGAGGGAGCCAGGGTTCCTGTCTGTGCCTCTCATTTCACTCGGGTCTGGGGGGTGGCGTCTGAAATGCGGCGCAAGCAGCAGCTGCGGTGAGTTGTGAGGGTGGAAGGTGGAAGAGGGTTGGGGAAAAAGAAGGGCTGCCGTTCACCGGTTTCTTCCAGCCCTTGGGCTGGTTCAAGGTGCGCGTTTCCCGCAGAGGCAGTCACAGTGGTATGGATCTCCGCTTGGGAAGGGTCTCGCGTGGTTGCAACCGTGCTGAAGCCTGCGGGCGTGTCAACAGGGGACAGTCTGGATTAGCTGCAGCCATATTGGCCCCCATACTGTCCAGTTCTTAGTGCGTCGTCATTCTGGATTGTTCTTTTCTTCAGATTTTCCCATGAGCTCTGGTGTGTCCTGTTTAGAAGGACTAATTCTGAAAAGTTCAAGTCCTACTCACTGAACTGATGTGTACTTACTGCTTGGGTTGCCTGTGTTGTGTGTGTGTGTGTTTGTACTGATGTGTTATGTGACATGATTTTGATAAAAGGGGCAAACAGTAATGATGGTGAAATCCCATTATGTGATCAGATCCCCATGGATTATATACCATGTTTATGGTGAATTAGAATTTTAAATGTTTTCCCCCCAAACCTTAAGAAGATTCAGATTGTACCCAGCCCTTCCCTAATTGATTTGCAAATGAAATAAGGTTCTGTGGGAACATACATCACCAGCCCTTCCTTCTGGTGCCTCTGGGTGAGTTAGACAGGTAAGGGCATTTGCTTAGGAGATGGGGAAAAATAAAGGAAATTTAAGCATTGTTCTGAAAGAAGATGAAAATGAACAGAAATACATTTAATGATTTTCTTTTCCCTGGCTCCTGAGCAAATGTCATTTAGTCACATGTTGAGGGTTTGGAGTAAAAACGTGAAAACGCCCTCAGCAGGTTACTCCATGTTGGAGAATTGGGATGAGACTCCTCAGGTGAGGCTGGCTCTCTGGCCTGGAGTACAGTTTTGTTTTCTGATCAGCGCCCACCTGAAAGGGCCTCAGCAGCATTCCACCTATGATGCAGAGAAGCTGTGGTTGCTCATTATCCAGGGCCTTGGGTTCCTTAGCCATTTATCAGGTTCTAGAAGAGCTTGGTACTGACAAGTTCAAGGCCCTAGAACAATTTCAGCAGTGAGTGACGATTCTCAAATTACGTCATCTAGAAAGTCAGTAAATGAAGGAACAACCGGGAGAGGAAGAGAAGCAGGACAAAGTGAAGGTGCCTTTAGGAGCTAGGATAGGAGATGAAAAAAGTTCACTTCCACACACTTATTTAGAGGCACGTGGGATAGTTGAGTTGGCTTCCTCAGGTCGTTAAAGGGAGAATGGGTACAGTTCTTGGACCTCTCCTCAAACTAGTCCTTTCGTTCTTTGCAGAGTTGCTTTTTATCGCCTTCTGCTTTTCTTTTGACCCCTGTCCAAGACAGGATGTTAGTGCTGTTAGGGAACGTGAGCTGCGTTAGGAAAGATTCCCTGAGGTCAGTGTCGGGTCGCCATGGGGCATTGGCCGCTGAGGCAGACACTCCTTGTTCTCCTCTACCTGCTGAGTCCTGTGTTCGTTTTCACCGAAGCCCGTGTGCCTTCCACGAGTCCATCATGGCAGCCAGTTCTGTTTTGTGGTATTCTTTTTAATTTTTCATCTTTTCTCACTCTCTAAGTCTGACAGCCTTGCATACTATCGCCACACATTGCATTTCTGGCAACACGTACTCTTTCCTCCTACCGCTCTCTGGAGGACGCGGCTGCTCTGTTCCATCCCAATGGCCAGACTGTAACTTCTGGCCCCTAGACACCAGACACGTCCTCTAGGAGGCCAGGAGGCCAGGGGGTCAGGGAGAGAGCACCTCCGACTCCATTTACAGAAATGTGCAGGAATTGGTTTGTCTTTCCTAAAGAAGCAAGTGATAGGGCCAGAATATGCTAGATAATCCTCCGAGACCCATCGTTTCACAATGCAGATTCTAGCTCAGAAGCTCCCAAACGTTCTTATTTCAGTTCCCTTACTATGTGAGTGATTTTTTTCATCTGTCCCTAGACAAAAGGGAAACCTAATAGCTAAGTTTACTAAGTAGTTACGTTCAACTCTTACCTTAAAAGTTGTCGTTTGCATGGTGTCCAACAGGCGTCCCTGTGTATCTCAAATTGAAGGTGCCCAGTGGCGCCCGTGAGTTTGCCAGGGCGCCTCGGTGCGCAGTTTCGGAACCGCAGCCTGCTCCATTTCCTCCACGTAGCACTCAGGATTTGCCCTCATAACCCGCTTGTTTGATGTGAGCCAAGTTGTGCGCGTCACCCGAAATGCGCAGGGACCGTGCTGGCCCGGAGTGTTTCGGGTCCTGCTCCTAAGGGTTCCGTCTCTGGTGAGCCCTGGCTGCTCCTTTCCCAGGGATCTCGAGGCCCGAAAGCGGCAGGTTGGTGGGAAGCGATGCAGTGGCGCAGCGGTGTGGTGCCGTCGCTCTGACCACCGGCGTGTGGACCCGGTGGTTTTTTCCGGGCAGTCTGTGGAAGACCTGCTGTCCGGATTGGTGGAGGGCAGGGGATGATAGACGCGGGCTCCCGGGGCCTTATGGAGGGAAAATTCTTCTTTAAGTTTTATGAGTTCAAGGTTTGGAGCGCCTGGGTGCTTGCGTGGCATGTTCCAGCTCACGCAGGCTGACTTGTCTCTGGCCGAGTGGGCACACGCTGGGCGCACAGTGTTCTCTCAGCGCTACAAGCTCCGTCACACCCTCGATGCAGATGTTTGTGAGGCGCGAAGGTGATAGCCCAGGTTGTGCCCCTTCTGTCCTACGTCAGTCCCTGTTAGCCCTCAGCCCTCATCAGACTGCTCTGCTGCGTGCCCCTCCTCCCAACTTCCTGTGCTGCTTATCTTTCTTTTTTCCCCCCCAGGTGTCTCTCCTTCCCTTCTAACTGGCAGCAGCCCCCTTCACCTGAGGAGCGGACTTTAGATCCGCTCTGCCAGGCAGCTTGCTAACTTCTGTGTAGCTCTCTGAAGCAGGTAGAGAACCGTTTTGCTGAATGCATGCCGCTTCCACTGCTTTTCTAGTCCCAGCCCTTCAACGTTCCTTAGCTGTTTGCCTTGTCTCCTACAATTTCAGCTGTAAAAGTATTGCTTAGCATGCGTGTTATGCTGCATTGTCTCTTGCAAGTACTCTGTGCAGTTTGTGCAGTGATTCTGAGATGTAATTAAATGTCTGCAATGTTTACGATAAACTAGAGGACCTAAAGCCGTTATATGCTCATAGGACACATCTTGATGGATGCTGGCACTAATAGCATTTTTGTGCAATAGAGATTGTTAGAATCAAGGAAGAAGTATAAAATTAAAATCGTGATACCTTTTCCTGTAGCATTCTTGTTTTGAACTATGTTCCAAGCCTTCCTTTTCTTTCTGAGACCTTGGTGTAGCAAACCTTGTTCATTTGGTGTTACTTGTTATAATGGAATTTCTTTGCACCAAGTGAAAATAGGTTAACTTGATGGACAGTTTTCTTTGGGAATTTCATCAAGTATGACTTTTGGATGGGCTGACCAAGTATAGAGTTTCTTTCCTCCGTTCCTTTTTTTTTAATTTGACATAGCTATCTTTCAATGTCCAGGAATTTTTGAAAAATTGAACTTCCCAGATGTAAGAAGGGAAGTTTTTTCTGTATTTTCACAGCAGTGTTATTGTCCAGCAGAAATTTTGAAATCATTTTTAACTTTGTCACACAGTAAAAGCAAATCATGAAAATAGTACTAAGTATATTGTTAGTGTTTCGTTGTACATTTAGATAATTACAAAAGATGATCAGTTTCTTGTGATGGGGTACTTGATGGGGGCCTGACATTTTTATAAAGGTCAGTGTTTTCACATGGCCCTGCTTTCTAGAAGGCATTGTGTTTTCCTTTCTCTCTTGCAGGACCTGGGGTTGCTGGCTACCTCACTGCAGGGACATCCTCGTCAGTCATGTCTAATCTGCCACCTCCTGTAGACCACGAGGCAGGCGACCTTGGCTTTCAGACTTGAAGCGTCCGTGAAAGACCGTGAACGCTGAAAGGCCAGCTGGCGCCCAGTCCGCATTCCTCCAACTGATACATTGAAGCAAACTCTTACTGCCTTTCTCCTGATTTCATGACAGTGTTATTCCTTTTTCTATGAATATATTTTTATTTAGGAAAAAAGTCAGTAATTCTAATTGTATCACATTATAAGAAAGCACTCTGTGGATCAACCTAAGTGGGTACACAAGATTTTTTTTTCTTGATGGATGTAAGCACATTTTGTTCCTTTGTATCTGTTTACAAGACTGTGAATCAAACAGACAAAACTTCCTTCCTAGTTTTTATAATGTTTTTTTTTAATTAGCCTGACTGTGGGGTTGAACTGCAGTCAGCAGAAATTGGGCTAAGGCACTTGTCCCTGGAGAAGGGTCTTTTCCTCTCCCGAACTGAGTCTGCGTGGCTGTCACCCTCCACCAGCCGAACACTACTGGGGCTGGTCCTGTGCCTGGGCACTGGTGCCCTCCCCCTCAGTCATTAACCTTCCGAGCGTTCGCACTGCACATCGGTATGTATGACTGGCTTTACCAAATTGAAGGAAAAAGGAGCTTGTGCAAAAAAAAAAATTTAAAGCAAATGTCAAGATGTTATGTAAGAGATTAGTGTAATTGTGAAATGTTCTATACATTATCACATATATAAAGCTTTCTATATTGAATGTACATTATACAGATCATTCATATGTGTATATAAAATTTTAAAAATAAAGGGAATTGACTGCTTTGTTAATGAGATAAATTTGTTTTAGTTTGATTTTTCCCTTTGATTACTTCACATATCTTTATTTCTAAAATTCAGTGGTGGTAGGAAACAGATTTCACTTCATGTTCACAGCTCCTCCTACAGAGAGCTGCACTGACGTATCCTAGCATTTCTCCCTCCCTTCATTAATATTTTAACCATGTCTAAATTTCCAGAAAGAGCATCTCATTTATTTTCCAGACAATATTCAGGAATGGGCCAGGCTGTTGATAAATATTTTAATATGTGTGACAGAGACATTAATTCCAGTGTTTTTAGGAGATAAAGAATTTAAAGAGCGAGAGGACATCTCGGGTAACACGGGCCTCAGCGCACAGGCCTTCTAGTGCGATCGCAGCCTGCGGGGAAGCGTCAGTACGCGGCGCCCCTGCAGGTGTTTCCGGAAGGAGGAGGCGCGCTCCAGCCTCGCAGGCCGCCTCAGACGCAAGAGCTACGTTTGTTGCGCAGTCAACGTGCACGGAGAACTAGGCAGGAAGGGCTTATTCCTGCGATTAATTGCCAGTTCAAAATTTTCCATTGGATTTATCGTCTCTCAAAGTAAAGATTGTGAAGTAGTACGGCCGTGTAAATATTTTAATGAGTAAGTAGGGATTTAGTTCCTGGGCCATACTTTGTCATAAAAACATGTTCACGGAAAGAGTGTAACAACAGCTAACTTGGGAATTGGTGTTTCGGGAAAGTATAAATCCACACAGAAATATATTTTCCTGAAATACCAAGAGACGGTAAATATTGTGAATATCTAATGATACGTAAAGGCCTATGAAATGATCACCACCGATACCTGAGTAGCAGTAACTAATCCTCGTTGCCCATTTACTGTGTGCCATTCATCGTATAGTGTCATGGGTGCATCCCTTCAATGAACCGTCAGAGCAAACCCATGGGCTTGGTATTGACACAGTTTCCATCTTCCAGGTGAAGGACATCAGGCTCAGAGAGGCAGAGCAACTCACTGAAAGTCACACAGCTAGTAAGTAACAGTAAGAAATCAAAACTGCTTTTTAGCTGACCCCACTGTCTTCAGTCTAAGCCACTATCCTAAGACAGCAGCAATCTCAAGCAAGTGGATGTGACTGGGAAAACTGAGTTTTTTGTTTTCAAACAATTTTTTTCATTTTCACTTTACATTTAATAATATATTATTATTTACCCATTTTTAATATACATTTTTTCTTTTAATTTCAAAGCACTTCTCTTATTGAAATCGAGGAATTCTCCTTGTTTTTATTTACTTTTTATTTCTATTTTTTTTAATTTTATCTTTATTATTGACACTATTAGAGATGTCCCCAACATTCTTTTCTTATTGTAAACTAAAAGACAAATAGAAAATCTCACTAAACGGATTACTTTAATGAGTCACTGCAAAACAAATCATCCCTGAAACTTTCCCAAGTGATGACCTTTGCACAGCCTCATCGAAATCAGCCTCTCGCTCCAAAAGTGACCGTTCCCTGTGTCCCTCCATAGTGGATCACCTCAGCACCAGTGTTTTTCTTTTCTTTTATAATACATTTTTTTAATTTTTATTTACTTATTTTTAGAGTGCGGGGAAGGGAGGGAAAGAAACATCAACGTGTGGTTGCCTCTCGAGCAACCCCTACTGGGGGCCTGGCCCGCAACCCAGGCATGTGCCCTGACTGGAAATTGAACTGCCAACCCTTTGGTCTGCAGGTCAGCACACAATCCACTGAGCTACGCCAACCAGGGCTCCTTTTAAACATGGCTTTGAATCTCTTTTAATCTTCTGGTTTTCCATCCATTTCTTTTCTTTCCCAACAACTTGTCTGTTGAAGGCCCCAGGCAATTTGATCTAATGATTTTCCGACAGTCTGGAAGTTGCCCATCACACCCTCCTGGTGCT
>PVKM010031353.1:0-16855 GCA_004027735.1 Carollia perspicillata | reverse complement strand
ATTTTTCAAAAATTTATAAATTGAAATTTAATAAATTTTAATAAACTGACTTTCCAAGATGAGAAATAAATGAACTTTCAAACTGGCAGGGAAAGGATTAAAAACCTTTCTTTCCTGTATTGACTGAAAGACAGTCATTGGCAGCTCGGTATAAAGAGCATGTGTCCTGGAGGTCGACTGCTTGGCTTCCCACTCAGCCCTGCTGCTTACCGGGGGCATGACCTCGAAACGAACAGCAACTTCACATGTCCTTCAGCCACCGTGAAACTGACAAGGTATTTAAATAGCATAAACCACTTAAATCATTCAATGATGGTTATTAAATCTCTTACTATTATGTATTGTGAGGTAAATAGTAGTATTTATTTCGTAGAGTTCAACGAGTTAGAATTTGTAAATATTTCAGATAGCAGCCGCTCAGATTTCTAAAAACTGCCCACGCTAAGTGGCAAGAAGGAGGCAGAGCAACTGGAGCCCGCACAGGTTACAGGTGGGAATGCAAAACAGTAGAGCAACTTTGGGAAACACTTTGGCAGCTTCTTATAAAATTAAAATTAACCAGATGACCCAGCAATCTCATTCCTATTTATTTATGCAAGAGAAACAAACATAGGTTCATCTGAAAATCTGTATGCAAATATTTGTAGCTTCTTTATTCAAAATTGCTAAAAACTGGAAACGACTCAAACGTTTTCAGCTGGTGAGTGGATAAGCACTCTGTAGTATATCCATGTAATTGAATACTAGTCAGCAATAAAAAAATAAAAGAACGACCTACTGGTCCACACAACAACATAAATCACAAGTGCATTATGCTAAGGAAAAGAAGCCAGACTCCAAGTATATATTCTGCCCGATCGCAGTCATGTGACATCATGGAGAAGGCAAGGCTGCAGGGGCCAAAAACAGCCCCGTGGCTCCCAGAGACCAGAGGCTGGGTGTGCACTTACTACAGAGGACTACAAGGAAATCTATAAGGAAAGGAGCGATGAAACTGTTCTTGATGGTGTTGTTTATGACTACTGTATGTGTTAAAGAAAACTCATAGACCTATACACCAAAAATGGTACATTTTGCTTCAATAAAAATATAGGTAAAAGACAGGCCCTGGCTGGTGTGGCTCAGTGGACTGAGTGCTGGCCCGCAGACCAAAGGGTTGCTGGTTGGATTCCCAGTCAGGACCCATGCCTGGGTTGCAGGCCAGGTCCCCCAGTGAGGGGTGCGTGAGAGGCAACCACACATTGATGTTTCTTTCTCTTTCTCCCTCCCTTACCCTCTCTAAAAATAAATAAATAAATAAAAATCTTTCAAAAATAAAAAAATAATTCCATGTAATAAAATCTTATCTGATTTAAAAATATATATATACATAAAAGACAGGGAGACAGTCTGGGAAACAGAAGAAAAAAAAAACCTGTGTCTGGCATATAGTAATACAGTGAATGTGATAGAAATGTTTGTTAACTAAAAATTAAACTTTCTTTCTTTGACATGTTTTGTATATAAATACAGCTCTCTGAAAAAATGTTGGTAGTATTCTTATCTTTATAGTCCTTACAAGGAAAATAACCGGGATAGATTGTTACATAAGTAATTCACGTTCCTATGGGGGGGTGGGGCAGGGGGAGGGGGGATTTTAAAATGCACACAAGTAAAAGAAAAAACCAATCACCCAAAAATCCAGCATTTAAATGCAGCCACAACTGAAAACTCACAGCCTGCCTCTGAATTTTTGTTAGAGGTGAAAAAAATCGTTTTAACAGAAAACAAACTAGGAAATAGCTTAAATTAGCAAATAACTTCATACCACACATTCTCTTTTGAAATTGCTTCTTCCCAATATATGCTGCAAAAGTATAAATCTGGACCATCACTTTTAATGACCGTTGATTTACACTACCCAAGTCTCTGTTGTTGAACATTTAATTTGATTCTAACTTTTGGTGGCATCAGCCAAACTGTGTGGAACATCCCTGGTATATTCAATGCATCTTTATGCTCACAACATAATGTCTTCATTGTAAATTCCTAGAATTACTAAATTTTAAAATGTACATTATATGATTTTTCATTCGTAGTGCCAAATTACTCTTTAGAAGACCATATAAATTACCTACCGCAACTGTGAGTAATAATTGGGGCTGTGTTTCAGTGGTTCTTTTTCTTCAAGATCCGACAGATCCATTTTCTGAACCACTTCATAGATTACAAATATTCATTTTTTTTAATTCAAAGATCATTAAACCCTGGGGAAAGTAGTGGCAGGGAAATGGTGACAACTGTACTTAAACAGCAATCAAAAATAAAAAATAAATTAAATTTAAAAACAGATTATTAGCCAACTTTAAACACCATGAAAATGTGCTAATCTTTTATTGGTTATCAAGTGATGTAAAACATAACTAAGAAGGTAAATCATCTGAGCATCAAAAGTTACTGTTGGATTATTTAGGGTTGTCACCTACACTACTGCTGGCTGCCTTTACCATATAGCTTAGGGAAGAAAGGCTTCACTTTGTAGATAAGGGTGCTCCCTAGAAAAGTGGTAGTGTTCTATATGAGTGTCTCTAAGACAATCAACCCTGATACTTTCCAATCTGGTTTTACTGGTTAGCACAGTTATAAATGGTCTTGGATCACTCATCACAGTGGCCTTTGATTTGTGGGCAGGACCTTCAATCACTGACAAACTACTTTCCTCCAAGGAACAAAAATGTGTATTGTCTGCCTTTCTTTGGTGTATTTAAATCAAATATTTTTGGAAACCAATGAAGAAACACCACACATTACAATTTTCCTGAAGCTATAAACAAACTAAAATCTGAATTTCATTCTCACAAAAGATTATCCTTTCCTTTGCAAAACACTTATTTCATTTCCACACTCCAATCCCTTATTAAACCCAGACATGGTTTTGCAAGTCACCTCTGGACTTGTTTCAAGTAACAATTGGTCAAGAAAAGAAAAAGTCAGTTGAATTTTCAACAGCCATAAAAATCAGAAGTATACTTAGCTCAGACAGGAAAACTGGGTCACTTCAGGAAAATGACCTGTGCAAATTGCTAGCCTACAATTTTCTAAGAATATATTACTTAGAAGATCTTGAATTGTTTTCCTTAAAACCTGAACACTCTAAATAATTAGATTTTCATTCATCTGACATTAATATAACTAAGAAGATTTATTTGTTAATTACCACACTGAGCTGGAAATAATAACCTGATAAGAATATTTGTGCAATACATTCATTAATTACATAACACAATCTGGCTTCTCAACTCATGCACATTAACATCCAAATATGTACCAGACATAGCTGTTGGATGACGGAGAAACCTACATCCTTCTGCAATAAGTTGCCATTGTCATGGAAGGGCGAGGCGCAGTCCCTTTGCGACAGAGGGACCTCATGTTTGCTTGTGACAGAACAAAGACTAGGCTGAACAGAATGAGTACCTGTCTCTCCTGGCTGATCCCTTGGCCCTCTAGTATCATTGTACCTTGATCATTGAAACATTTTAACTCCATACACTCTGAGAAATTGACTTGAGCATAAATACACCAGCTGTTTAGAAAGTGATGGTGCCCATATGAGTGAATCATAATGGCAGACATCACTCAAATAATTAGAGTGATGTATCCTAGTTGTTCAACTTTCTCCTCAGATGAGTGAGGGATGGGTGACATTTGAGGAGCCAATCACCTGTGAAAGAACCTAAAAATTCCAACGCCGAAATCTCCTTTTTTAGGCCTTGGAAACTTTCCACAGCTCTTGTGCCTCCCATAAGAGAAGCAATATCTTAAACTGCCTTCAACTCTACCTTCGTTGGAATCAGTTGAGAAATCTGAAAGCAATGCACTTGGGATTGAAATAAGAATGAATGACTGGGGCTGTGGAGAAAATGCGAGGGGTGCCTGGCCATAAATTTCCTAGAACCAAATATGTGGGAAAAGATATCATTGTTTCATAATTACCCTTTTCAATAGTTCAGTGTTTCATCTCAGCTTTCTGTTTTCTTTCCATTACAGTATATCTTTCTTAGATATTTATTCACAGCATGTTTGTCTCCAGACTCATGAAGTCTTAGAGCTGAAAGGTAACTTGGCACTCACGTAAACAAAACGCTTCATTTTGCAGGGTGTTCCAAGGGCCTGCGGGACTGATAGGATGAGTCATGGAGAGAAATGGGCAGCCCTCTGTCTCCCAAACCCCCACCTAGGCCCTTCTAACAGCGCCCACGACCTCTTTTCCACTGTTCCAGCTTTCAAGTCTGATGTTACTTGTAAAGCCTTAAGAGAAGGATACCTTCGCTCCTCCAAATATACTGCTGAGGGTCCCCAGAACTTCTCAACTGTGTTTTGAAAGTGGAAAAAAAATTGTCAAATTTCATAAACATGGAAAAGTGGCAAGGTCAGGCTCATAAGCAAAGAAAATGACTTCGGAAAAAAATGGTTCCTGTGTCTAATTATATAATTTCACATCTCCTGTTAACATTCCCTGAATGAGATCACCTTCAAATTCCTACACTGAATCTTCCATTTCAAGCAAAAACAAGCTGTCGATGGTCATCAATACAGTAACAAGGAAATACTTTTAGGATAAAATGGAACTTTTGGGGGTGAAAATCTCACACTAAATATGTTTACTCCCTGGGTCAGCACTCCTGGAGACTGACCATTTACATAACCTAAAAATGCTTAACCTTTCAAAAAGAAACAGCTAGAGATACATTCATTCTACTTTTAATTGTATTGTGAAATTTAATACGTATCTTGTGTATCAAATAATCCAAACAGTGTAAATCATGGTACCTGCCCCACAAATTTATAAGCCAATATAGAAAACAAGTATAACATAGAGCACATAGGTCTAATGGGGTGTCCAACCTTTTGGCGTCTCTGGGCCACCCTGGAAGAAGAAGAGTCATCTTGGGCCACACATTAAATAACACCAACACTAACAGAAACTGAGAAGCAAAACTAAAAAAGTTTTAAGTAAATTTACGATTTTGTGTTGGACCGAATTCATAGCCATCCTGGGCCGCATGCAGCCCCTGAGTCACAGGTCGGACTATTGGTAGAATTTCCAGGAGGAAAGAGGGGTCTCTCTACTGAGGTGATAAGAAAATACTTTCTGGCAGTGGTAGCATTTATGCTGGGCCTTGAAGAATAAGATTTGGCCAAGAGGCTGATGGATGCATCATTTCAGATAAAAGAAAGGGCCTGGTAACAGGAAACTGTCGGGTTTACTTAACAACAGGTGAGTTTTCTCGATGACTCCATCGTATGATGCTCAAATGTGCACAGTGGGGAAAAAGATGGCAGTTAATAAGAAGACACTTTGTGGGGGGCATTAAGAGTCAAACTTTGGAGGTTTGTTTTGTTTTGTTTTGTTTCCTAATTAGGCAGGTATTTCAGGCCTCGAGAAGGTTAGGATAAACTTATAGAACATTTGTTCTATTTACAAAGCTTTGCTCCAGTGGAGTTTGCATCCTGTTTGTAGTTCCTTGCTTTATCGATTAGCTAACAATTACCTCATTATGTTTGGGTAGACAGGAATCAAGGAGTCTGCCTTCTATTTTGGTGCAGTTGAAAGCTGATCCAAAAACTTGTTTCCTGTTATAAATATCCAGGACCTTAGTTTAAAGGTAGGTTTGGTCATCCTTTCCTGGCCAAGAAGCTTGGAGAGTTAATAGATTAGGTTTCATCATTTAATTGAGCTTCCTTTTGATATAACCTTCCAAATATTTTTGTGGTTGTCACTGTCACCACTTTAAACAATGACAATAAGGTGTTCCAAATGCAGGATATCTGGAACCTCAGCCTACAGTCTCAGAAGAAACCACCCGTTCAACTCAGAGCCTGAGGACTACTATGACCCTAAGGGGAGACCAGGCTTTTCTGAACATTTTCCTGGATTCCGTCCTCTCTGGGGTTTATCTGTTCCCCTGGGTGGTAGAGGATGGGCCAACACACCTGTGACATGTCACCGTTTCTTTTGCCACTGTGGCAAAATTCCTCAAATGACTCAGCTATTGGCACATGTTTTCTCCACTAAGAACCACAAGAAATTCACTCCTGTACCATTCTTCCACAGTCAGCTGCCCATCGGTCTGAACTCACTTGAGCATGGACAAAAACTTCTTTGTCCTTCTTTAGAATTGGTCCTAGACTGTAAGCCCCTTTGCTGAGCATTTCATGGCAATTGTATTCACCCCCTTCCTCCTACATCAGTCTTCCTTAGCTCCCCAGCATTTTATGCTGCTGAGGGAACTGAAACTTCTGGAAAAACAAAGGTAAAAGCCTCCCTAGGAGAGCTGAGCAAATCATAGCCTACCCACTGCTAAAGAAGCCTTTGGCCCCTCGAGTTCAGGTAGAATACAACTATTTAAGCTATATTTTCAAAGAAAGAGCAGCACTTTCTACCATGTTCTAATCGTTCTTAGTAAAAGTTACTTCACGTAGATATCTAGTCCCATCTGCTTAGTTTTGTACAATTTAATTTAAATGTTGGATATTATATAATAATGGGTAGAATGCTTTACTCTATCATATACCAACTGCATTACATGTTAAATATCTCTAGCATCAATTAACACAATACCAAATACTGAGCAAGTTGCAAAGTAAATCTGAGATGACTTCTGTATCCTAGAGTAAAGAGTCTATATTGTTTCCTCCCCAAATCAATGCTAGAATAATCTAGACAGCTATTTTCAACGCCAGGGGGCAAAGTAATAGCAGTTATCTTTATGGGTGTGTAATGTATACTATTGGCAAAATTACCCTGTAATTGCTATGTGAAGTCAAGGTAATTACATAGCAATTGTCCTGTAATTATTGGATTCTGTATCTGATTTATAAACTGCAATATGAACTACATGGTAATTAATACTAGGTTTTCCTGCTGCAAATTAGCTATTATTCATTAGTTTGTTAGTAAATCTTGCATTCACACAGATCAGTGTGTTTTAAGATAGCAATCAATATTTAAACCTCTAAGATTTGGTAATCTAACTTATGCATTAAATAACTCCAAATACTAGTGTACAGCTATATATGGTTTGATAAAATTAACCAAAGAAGTGTTCAAACATGATCTTCATCCAAATGACAATGTTTAAAAAATACACATCCACACCCACCCCCACACACACATATATACATATTTATAGCTCATATTTATTTATTTCTGTAAACCACCACCAGTTCCACATCTGTTCCTACCAAGCTGATGAATGTGAAGTGTTGCTTACTACAAAACCAGTGAGTAAAAAATCCCTATCAAATACCACTCAAAATGTTTTCATGCAATTGTCTTCAACTTTGATCATTTGTTGTAATCACCTAGGGAGCTTTAAAATACTGATATCTGGACCCACCCCAGAGGGTCTGGTTTAATTGGTCTGGGGTAGAGCTGGGGCATTAGGATCTTCAAATCTGCCTAGGTGGCTATGGTATATAACCCAGATGATTTTTATTCGAAGCCCAGGGTGAGAGCCACTGGCTTTGAAATATCACTGGAGGAAGACCTAAAGGTTACTGAATATTTGCAATTTCCAGAACTCTGAAGCTAAGTTTTGTTCTATAGCTCACATTTTGGGACAGTAAAGTCAAAGAACTTTAATTATAATACCATTGGTAATAAAGCTCTACTACCTTGACTACCTTGACTAATGTATTCAATAACATATGATAATTTAATTATTTGCTTAAAAGTGCTAGCAAGGTATACATGTACATAGTTTTAAAAGTCAGATAATGCCATGGGGCTTATATGGGAAATCAATAGTTCCTTGTCTTATTTTGCCATTTCTAGGGATCACAATCCCTAGAGACAATATGAACCGTTTTATCTGCATCTAAATGTTAATATTATTATATTTTTATTTTATAATTTGATACTTTATCATTTGATGTCCTAATCACCCAAGTCATCCCCATCACATATAAACACACACAGCACACACCCTCTACCAACCTTCCAAAACACTTAAACCACAATGTTCCCAAAATCAGTAGTTAATGCTTATAATGCCTGTTTATGGTGGCAGGTAGCCTTGACCACTGAAACTTGTACTACAATACCATTTGCAGTTGTTTTATGGAGACGTATATTTATTCAATATTCAGTAATTCCTCCCCCAAAATATCCAACAGAACTCTAAAACATTTTTAATAATAAAAAGATAATGATGATTGAGCACTTATGTACCAGAAACTATTTTAAGCACTCTACATCTGTTAATTTAATGCTCATTGATTTTCATTCTGCAAAATAGAAAACAATGAAATAGCCCTGGCTGGTGTAGCTGAGTGGATTGAGCACCAACCTGTGAACCGGAGGGTTGCATGTTCGATTCCCTGATCAGAGCACATGTCTGGTTTGAGGGACAAGTCCCCAGTGTGGGGTGCGCAAGAGGTAACCACACATTGATGTTTCTCTTTCTCCCTCCCTTCCCCTCTGTCTAAAAATAAATAAATAAATCTTTTTTTAAAGAGCTAAATAATCTGGCTGCTTGGTTAGTAAGTGATGAAACTGAGTTGAAACCCAGGCATTCTGGCATCTCAGGGCTGAGTTCTTAACCCTCACATGATGCAGGCAAATAAACAGCCAACCATCAAGCCTTTGATGTCCTTCCCTGGCATTCCTCCAGTGTAGATGTGATGCTTTCCAAAGTCCGCACAGTTATTTGCCTGGGACTTCCACTCACATCATGGGAATGCTTCTTACCGCTCTCCTATCGGTCTCTTGTTTCCTGGACCTTATGTCCTACTCTTTCTCATTCTGGGCCTTCATCTAGGAGAATGCACTTTCTAGCAAATTCCTGATAAAAGGAAAAGGGAGGTAAAAATTTTAAGGTGCAAACATTTAAAGTGTCTTTACTTTGTCTGCACATGCCGTTAATAATTTGGCCAATCTATTGACTTCCTCTTGCTGCTGTCACGAATTACCACACACTTAGTGGCTTAAAACACAGATTTATTATCTTAGAGTTTTGGAGGTCAGCAATATAAAATAGAACCACTTTCCTTTGAATAGTTCTAGTGGAAAATTCACTTCCCTGGCCATTCCAGCTTCCAGAAACCACCTCCTACTTTGGCTTGTGGGTCCTTTCCTCTACCCTCAAAGCTAGAGCTAGCATCTTTAAACCTCCTTTTCTCTATCAGTCTGTCTCATCTTCACATTTGTCTGCTTACCTTGCCATGCAGCTCTAGAGAGGGCTTCATGGGAGGACTGGTAGAAGTACCTGGCTAATAGAAGACACTTGATATATGTGAACTTCCTTTCCTTGATGATTTTGAAGACCAAATATGTTATATGTAAATATACATCACCCGCACTTTGAAAATACAGGCTAGTTCACAAATACAAAACAGTACTTTCCTCCGTGAATTAGAAACCTTTACCCAAGAGCAATCCTGTGCATCAAGTTGTTGATAATCATTGAACTTTTCTGTTTTCTTTGACAGTCATTCTCCAAAATTGTGTGCATAAGCATCTTTTAGGTGCTTATACAAGAAATAGATTCCTTGCTTCCACCCCCAACCCACTATGCCAGAATTTTCCCAGGGACACCAGGAATCTGTATTTGCATAAGTAACTTTAACAAGAAGTAACATGTGTATGTCCCTGGGTACTATGAAGACCCTAGTGGGAGAATCAGATTCGTCGATCTTCAGACTTGTATTCCAAATATACAGCACAAACTTTTTGTTGCTGTGTCTCTATTTATTTCCCAGGAAAACTCTAGTATAGCCTTGGGAGAGCAAGTGCGAACATGTTACACGGCTCCTGGAGTGTTATTCACCCTCTGCTGAAGCACAGGTCACCGGGCCACACTTTAAGAAACACCCCTTTAAAATCAACTGCAGTACCATCATTTAACCTGGCCTTACTGAAAACTTGCTGTTGAACAATCTCACCACTGACACCGGCTTACTGATTTCTTAATTTTTGCAGAGAATGTGTTGTGAGTGGTGGAGGGGGAGGGAGTAAAGTGACAAGAGAAGGGAAGAGGTAAGACTGTAATTTAAAACTTATTTATGAGCACAAGGAAGAGCCCTTAAGCTAATTGTTTAGAAATTGGGTTCTCCTTCCCACCCCTTTCCTGAATGCCAGGTATCATTACACCCCAAGCAGCATCTGGCACAGCACGCCCAGCAGCCACACCTGCTTCCTTTCCATTTGTTTTCATCACTTTCTGGGGTGAAAGCTATCTCACCTGGTGACTCTGGATGGGGTGTTCGACAAATAGTGTTTTGCTTCACATCAAGTGATTTCTTCCTAAGAAATCATCACTGTTATAATAGCAAGACAATTAGGGAAACAGTGAGAAGGATTTGATTGATACTGCTTCCAATTGTTCCCATCAAACAAGAGATGCGGGGCTCTATTCCAGAACAGTCCAGAGGTTGATATCCCAAATAGGTGGTGGCTTTTCAATATGTGTGGTGTATCTCTGTGTATATGTGTGTACACTTAATGCTTGTTACAAATCAAAAGTAACAATTGGGTATATTTATGCACAGTGTCCTCGCTACTTTGCAGATCTGTGGGAAGTGGTTATTGCAAAAGGACTCCTTTTGTTTCACTGCAAATGGGTATTATGCACAAACATGGAAAGAAACTGCACAGACAAGGAGTTGCCTAACTCATAGACTATGGCTAAAGCTCGGTGACTTGGAGAACTTTTTAGCTACTGAAAACATGTTTTGCAAAAACACAAATACATACATATACTTGCACACATGCACATTAGAAGGAATGTTTGAACTAAAGCTGAGGATTGCTTTACAAACATAACTCTAATATCCTTCATAACTGTGAATATCCTTCAATGTATCATTTTTTCCTATTTATTAAGAAAATTGTATTGCTTCTCTATTCCATGCAGTTAAAAAAAATCCACAAGATTACAGGACAGTCTATATGTAGGCAGTTTGCTGTCAAAATAAGATTATCTGTGTTCTCAATGTCCTTTTTTTCTTTGTACCTCCAACATTGCACATTTAATTTGCAAACAAGTTCAAATAATATAAAGACAAAATGAAACGAATCCTAGGAATGAATCCCCTGGAATAACAATGTTTTTATTCACTTGACTTTTAATTAGGAGCCAATGCCACATGTAGAGTATGTTAATCATTAGACCTTGAACCGAGAAGTTACCATATTTCCGCCTCCTGTGCTGTTTAGCGCATCGCCGCCCACCAGGAACCGTTTCTATTTCACTAGCTTCCTCTCACCGTTTCCCCGATAGCGGTGCCTCTCCTTCTCACTGAATGTGTGTGCAGCAGACACACGCGCGTGCACCCTCATCCACGCCCACGTGCTCTTCCGCCCAATCTTTATAATCTCTTGCCACCTTTAATTATACAATGTATGTGCATAGAGTGCTGAGAGATGGATGGGCCAGATTTGGGGTGTGCCTTGTGGAATGTAGTCTCATTTCTAAAGAGTCACTTTTTAAATATTTTTCCCAGACTGCATAAGATACAACATTGTGTATGTTTAAGGTACAATGTGATGATTTCATCCACAGACAGATTACAAAATGATTGCTATAATGAGGTTGCTTGACACCTTCATCACTCACGTAATTTCCTTTGTGTGTGTGTGGTGAATACACTGAAGAGAAATTCTTAAGTAAATATAATTTACACACTCTTAAGTAAATACATTTAAGAAACGCTTAGAAACTTTCAAGTACATAATACAATGCTGTTAAGTGTAGTCACCGCGCTCTACATTGGATCCCAGAACTTACCTTGTAAGTGGAAGCGTGGACGCTTTGGCCAACAACATTTCCTTGTTTCCCCAAACTCCAGCTCCTGGTGACCACCGTTCTCCTCTCCCCTACAGAGTCACATTTTGATGCTTATACACAGGGATATTTACAGGTCCACACATAGAAAATTCCTGTGGAATATCATAAACATAACTACCCTCAAACATACATAAGAAAATGAATGTGATATGAAATCTACACGGTCCAGGCCTGTTTCAGTTATCTACGGTCGTGCGACAAAGCGCCCCAAAATTTACTGCTTTCAAAATAAAGGTGACCTTATTTTTCATGACCCTGTAGACTGACTGAGGGGTCTGCCCAGTGTTCTCTCCAGGGACGACTCAGGCAGCTGGCAGGACGGCCAGCGACTGGGCTCTTCTGAGACAACTGGGACAGCGCGGCCTCTCTCTCTTCACGGCCTTTCATCCTGGGCTTTGACATGGCAACAGCTCAGGGAAACATTCCCAGAAGAAGGTCCCAATGTGCAAGTGCTTGACAAGGCCCTTCTTGGGTCACAGCTGTGGTATCCTATTGGCCAAAAACGAGCCAGTGGCTGAGTTCAGAGTCCACGTGGGAGAGAAATACATAAGTATTCCTTGGATGCTGGAAGGTATGACTCATTGGAAATCATTATTTTAGCAATCACTACGTGGCCCCATGTCAGATACTTGCCCAAAGAGACTGGATCTTGTCCCTTCCTATAAAGGCTGAGATGTCTGAATATAGGCAATCAAAAACCTTTTTATTATGTGTTCGGTAGGGCATATTTTACCTTGAAGACAAGCTTAATAAATGAACTACACTCCTGGATTATAAAAAGCAATTGATAGCTTCTTTAACACAAAACACTTATACTTCCTGCTGTGAATGAAAATGAGAAAGACAATGAACAAGAGAAACGTGAGGAAGACACTTCAGGATGGATTCATGTTCCTCGTCCGCCAACATTTCCTGTTTCTACGTTCTGCCTGTTCCCCTGTGCCAAGGACTGACTCTGCTTAGACGAGTGTGACATCTGCGAGTGTCTTGCTCCAGTTTCTTCTCTCTGTCCTTATCACACTGTCCTTATCATGGAGTGTGGGACGAGGATGAGTTGGTATGGAGAACAAGAGCATCTGAGGATAAGGAGAACAGGCCAATGAGGCTCCAGCTTTCCAGGAAAGAGGAGACTAAGAAAGTCTGAGAGAATCCAGCCATCAGCCTGCGGGGAGCTCATAGAGAAACGGGGAGGCTTCTTACAGGGTGACTCTCTGCCGGAGTCATTCCTCAAGAGGTGCCCACCAACTGCTTTGTGCCTCTCCCCCTTCTTGGTTGTTCCCTAAGGATCAAGACGTTTCATTGTCTAACAAGTTGCTTGAATTTCATCCAAAGGATTAAACTTCATAAACTGAACCAAACACCTTCAGTTTGAAGTACACGTGTACAGTATTGATAAAAAGTTTAATGCTAACCCCAGGAGGAGAAGTTTTCCTTGGCAGAGTTTCTGAGGTCACCTCATTAACAGACTCCCTGCCATAACCTTCTCTGCCATCTCCTTGGAAACGCGGCTGTGGCTCTGTAGCTGCTCTGTAAAACCAAGATCTTTCAACACAACACAAGACGTGACACCAAGAACTGTCATGAATGTAGTTCAGATGAAAGTCACTTCCTGGAAACAGCCTGCAGAAGTGAAACTTTCCTCCCTGACAAATGCCAGATGCCAAACACAAGCAGCTAGAGCCCAGAACTTGGGCTCAAATCCTATTTGAATGGACCGGGCCATCTAATCTTATACCCAGACACTATTCACTATTAATTAAGTACTAAATAAAGTTAGACTCCCTGAGAGGCAGAAACATCTGCTGTGGCACAAAACTAAATCTCTGTATTAATAGAAAACCAGAACTGAATGGAAAATACTTAGGTGGTCTGGTTCACCAAGGATAATTTTGTTGGACTATGAGGTTTGACATTTAAGGAGCTATGGTGAATCAATCAAGCCAGATACTTTAGCCCTGCAAAACTAATGTATGGCTTATGGAGCCAACTCTAGATAAAGCCCCGAATTAAAATCTAATCTACATGTAAGCCTCATGACATTTAGATGTTAGGGTCCATGCTGTCAGTTTATGTCTGCACCAGCCAAGCCAAAATACAGCTGCAAAAGACCTGAGGTTTATTGTTGCAGTACCATCTGGGCCCAGGAACAGTGGGCACTAGCCCATGCCACAGGTTTCCATTGTTACCTTCTACTGCCTTGTAAAACCATCCCTATCATTTCCCCTCAGTAGCTCTCTCTAAATGTAACAGTGATTATACCACGAAATGCACAGATTATATTTGGTTTTCATCCTATTTGACTTCTCTGCTAATCAGTCAATCTCTCTCTCTCTCTCTCTGTCTCTCATTCTCTCCCCGCCACCCCCTTGGTTTTACAATCTATATTTTTTCTTTAAATTTTTTTTCCTTTTTAAATCTACACAGTTACTCTGATATTTGTCATGGTGCTTCTCTTTTTTGTGACTCCATTCTTTAGAAATTATTGAAACATTTATGCAGAATGTGATAGACAGAATAACGCACCCTCCCCTTGTGAGTCTTCATTCTAATCCCCCCAAAACTATGACTACATTACCTTATATGGCAAAAGGGACTTCCAGATGTGAGTAAGGATCTTGAGATGGAGAAATTATCCTGGATTACCTGGGTGGGTCTATAAATCACGGGGGTCTTTATAAGAGAAAATCCAGAAAAAGTGTCAGATTTAGGACATGGAGCAGTGAAACCAAACATTGGAGTGATGCATTTTGAAGATGAAGGAAGGGACTATGAGCCCAGGAATGCAGATAGCCTGGAGAAGCTAAGAAGGGCAAAGAAACATACTCTCTTCTGAAGCCTCCAAAAGGAACACATTCTACCCAATACTTTGAGTTTAGGTTTCTGAAGTCAGGAACCGTTAGGAAATAAATTTGTGTTTTCTTAACCAAGTCTGTGGCTATATGTTACAGCAGCAGTAGAAAACTAATACACACAGTTACCCTATGCCCATAGATAATAGTTCCATCACCTGAAACTCTTGAGGCTCTAAATCTGTTGTTTTCTCCCTCGGAACAATTTGTGAGCTTATATTGATTGTTTTGAACCTGTGGAAAACCTGGGAATCTAAACTGAGAACACATTCTTTCCAGAGATTTTGCTTCTCTTAGAAGACAGAGCTGCTACCTATCTGGAATGGCTCTAGTTCACTTCCAATATCACAGGTTAAGTCTCGGAGTCTTGAGTTCAACTTCCTCATTTCGCCATCTTCCTAAAGCCCTTTTCTACAGTAGTAACGGTGTACTCACCTATCCACAGAGAAACAGGTCCAGAGAGAACATGTATGCAGAGAGTGTAAAAAGCTCTTCAGAGCATTCGGTCAAATGTGCTCACTGTGCATCATTTTAATTTCAGCTTATATTATATCCTTCTTTTGTTCTTTGCCCAACTATACAATAAATTTTTTCCTTGCCCAACTGTCCAATGAAATCCTTGTACATGAAGGCTCCCTTTTTTTTTTTAATTTAAAGAAGCTGCTTCCCCAGAACATCTAATATGTCAAACTTACTGAAGCATAAGTTTCTACTCCATCCCTTATAACGTATTTTTTACTTCCTAGGCAGAGCACTCTCCTGGTTCTTCTTCCACTCCTCTGGCCATTTTTGCTCTGCCTACTTCTCAGATTTATTCTCCTCTGTTTGGCCAAGATGGTTTGGAGTTTCTCTGGGATTTGTCATAGAGGCTTTTTTCCCCCTCCTAATATTCTCATTCCCTAAATGATTTCATCCACTCAGCTACAGTGGAATTTCCCTCCCACGTGAAGATTAGTATCTCATATCACCCTGTCAGGCCAAAAAAAGGCAAGTAGTCAGAATTACTCAGGAAAACCCCTCAGAATTTCCATATTTCAGATTGACATGCCATCTACTAAAAAATTCAATGTTTTTTTTAAATCCACAATGTGAACGATTGCTGATTCTTTAATCTCTAGGAGTGGGCTTGTATTTAGGTGTTATATTATGTGAAAACTATGCATACTATATTTCAATATTAGAATCACATTGAATTCAGTGACATACTCACACCGGACTTGGACTGATTCATATTTCCCAAATCTCACTCAAAACATGATGTATATTCATTGAAAGCAATAGCAGCAAGAACATTTGACACTATTGGAATCACTGCACTCCTCTTTTATTTTTATTTTTTGTTTTCTGACTTAATGGCTATATCTGAATTTCCACAAAGTGTGATCATTTCCACTGGACTACACATATGTGCTGCCTCCGAAAGTTTTATTTCTAGCTCAGAATTGAGGGCTATGTTCTAGACCCCTAGCTTCTCAGAGAGCATCTCCTATTGGGTGTCTCAAAAATACCCCAAACTTAATACATCCAAAATCAAACTCATAATCTTCCCGCTTGTATATCCTGTGATCTCTACCACTCCAAATCGAGTTATCATCATTTATTCCCTAGAGCAATACACCAGCTATCTAACTGGTCTACCTGTATCCATTCATGCCCCATACAATTGATCATCCGCACTAAAGTTGGAGTAATATTTCCAAACTACAAATATAATCATGTGCCACATCTATAAGGGCAGTTGTCACCGTCTTCAAAACCTCACATACTCTGATCCTTATTGGGCTCTCTAGCTCTTTGCCACCCCATGATTCCATCCCAACCCTCTGCTCCAGTCACTTCGAGCATCTCTAAGTCCCTCTCATTGACCATTTTTTCCTCCCACTATTGATATCCTATTTTCTCTGCCTTGGCTACTTCTACTGCCTTCTTGCCTCTTTACCATCTTACTCTTTCTCCAGTTCTCAGTCCAATCATCCTTTGTTCCATATTCCTCACTTGGACATATCTCCTCATAATTGATTCCCATGCAATACTTTTATAGCATTGAAACATTAGTCGGGATTTACTCATAGAAACAGGGTCACTGTGAGTGTTAGATAATGGAAAGTAGAATAAAAATTAGACTTTACAAAAACTGTAGGAGGAGCAGGGGAAGTGAAGACCTGGAAGTGGGGA
>PVKM010031352.1:0-16851 GCA_004027735.1 Carollia perspicillata | reverse complement strand
TGTGGCCGCCCTGGCGGGGGTGGGGGGAGGATGGATGTGGGCAGCCTCTGGCCATCTCAGGGGACCCCCTGGACTGCTAAGGACATTTGGAAAGTGCCCAATATGGGGCGGCTTGGAGGACGGATTCCACCCACCGAGAAGGCTTGGTGTTGGGACTCCCCTCCCCAGGGGGGAAACTGGTAGATTAGGGCAATGATGGGACCCCGTGAGGGTGGCTCGAGCCCCTGGATGTGCTTCTGGTGATAACGTAGATGGGCAGGGCACCTTCTTGATGCCTGGTTCCGAAGAGGTAACACAGCTTTCTTCTGGGCCACATGCCTCTGACCTTCCTTTTAGGGGATGTGAGAAGCTCGGTGCGTTTCAGAAGCTAGTTTCAAAACTGACATTTCAGTGGGAAAAAAAGAATCACAAATGTGTTTGCCAAAGACTTCGAGTCTTTGTAGTTCATCGTTTTTCTTTCTCTTGTTACTCTTAATCTCTTCTCTCCTGTTCTTGATTACTCCTTCAAATTTTGCTATTCTGTTTCATTCAGCTTTGTCTCAGGATTTCTGGCGGGAGCCACTCAGAAGTCTGTTACTGGTTTTGGCCAATGTGCATTTTTTGTCACTTTGGGTATGGGGTGTGAAGAGAAGGGTGTGAAAAGCAGTTAATTCACACAGGGTTCTCCCTGTGCCTTGACTTGGAAAATCCAAACTCCATAGAGCTATGTCTATTTCCCAAGTGTCCCACCTGTCTTTGCTGGGGTAGAGCTCGGTCTTAGACCAGACGAGGAGGAGAAGGGTATCCTAGGTGGGCGTCAGAGCTCAGGACAGACATTTAAGATCCATGTGACGCCCAGGAGGATCCCCAGATAATAAACAAGGCCATTCATTGTGCAGGCATCAATAGGGAGCAGAGTAATAGGGGAGTTTTACGAACTAGGGTCTCAAATACTGACCCACAGAAGAGTTCCAGGAGAGTTGGTTTTTCTTTTGTAAATAAACTTCTCTTGGTTTTAAAACAGTTTGAGGTTTGTAGTATTAGGAAGATAATACAGAGAGTTCCCATATACTCCCTACCAAGTTTCCCCTGTCAGCATGTTTGTTCAGGGGAAATTTTACTCTTGTGTTTTTGTTGATAATCTTGAATTGTAATGAGCTGTGAAGATAACACTTACCTTAAAAAAAGTTTTTATTTATTTTTAGAGAGAGGGGAAGGAAGAGAGAAAGAGAGGGAGAAAAATATGTATGTGTGAGAGAAACAGATTGGTTGCTTCTCGCATGCCCCCAACTGGGGACCCAGCCCACAGCCCAGGCATGTGCCCCAGCTGGGACTGGAACCTGTGCACAGGCGACCCTTTGATTTGCAGGCTGGCACTCAATCAACTGAGCCACACCAGCCAGGGCAACATTTCTCTTTTCAAGGTAATTCATAACTAAAGTATCATTTGTAAAGAGGAGAAAGTCCATGCTTCTCATACTGAGGTCCTTAGTCTGGGATGATACAGTCTTACCAGTGAAAAGTTTTTTTTTTTTTTTCTCTTGACGTTCACATAACAGTGGTGTGGGTTGAGAGCAAGGGTTCTGGAGTCAGGTGAACCAGTTTGTGTTAGTTTCGCAGGGCCGCCATCACAAACTTGGTGCCTTAAAACGACAGGAATGTGTTCTCATACAGTTCCTGGCCCAAAATCCGAAATCAAACTGTCACATTCCCTCTGGAGGCTCCTTTCTTGCTTCTTCCAGCTTCCGTGGCTCCAGGTATTGGTTGGCTTACAGAAGGAAGTGCAATCTGCCTCAGTCTTCACACAGCCTCTCCCTGTCTCTGTGTCTTTATCCGTAAGGACGCTCATCTTTAGGTTTAGGGCCCACCCTAAACCCAGGATGATCTTAGCTCAAGATCTTCAATTACATCTGCAAAGACCCTTTTCATAAATAAGGTCATCTTCATAGGCTCTGGGGTTAGGGGTTGGGCACTTATTTACTTTTTTGGTCCACTACGTAGGCTAGGCTGGTGCCCTGCCAGTAGCTGTATGTCTTTGTGACTCAGTTTCCTTGGCAGTAGAATGGGAGTGGTGATAGGACTATGTAGCCAGTGTGTTTGTTCAATGAATGAATAGTTCTTTGGAGGTAGCACCTGCTGCCATAACTGCCTGGCGATGGCCTCCAAGTTGGCTGGGTTATTGCTCGGGGTGAGGCAGCACTGGTTCCTTAGCAGGCCTGGAGAGTGTGAGTACACAGGAACAGATTGCTGTGAAGGGTGTCAGGGAGTGCAAAGTCCCAGGGCTGGGGTGTGGGCTGCATGCTGTTCCTGCATCTGAGAGCAGGCCTGCTGGGTGTGGAGTGCTGGCTGAGAGTTTCCTGGAAAAAGTCAGAGATGGTCCAGCCACTGAGGGGGTGTGCAGGCATGTGGTAGCTGGGTGGGTGGCAGGGGTGGGAGATGGAACTTGGAGGCGAATGGGGTTGCTGGGACCCTTAGGTCTTCTCTTGGGATGAACTTCCTTCTCTGGCCTCAGCATTTGCCCACCTGGATCCTTCTGGGACCTGAATGCTTTGGCCAGGTGAGAAAGTGTCAGGATCCCAGTTTTGCTCATTGAGGTGGAATCCTGTGAGCTGTTTCTGCTTATAGATTACCCCCTGGATTTGAATCTGTGTTTGGGTGGGAACACAGGGGGTTGGCCAGGAAACCTGCATGAATTTCCCAGTGCCTCACATGTGGGATTTGGGTGGGAGGTATCTTTGGATGCTATTGAGGGCTCCAAATGTGGGGTCTGACTGATGTGGTCCTACACAAGCCATTTCACCTCCCTGAGCCTGTTTCCTTGCCTGAAGTGACACTCATCTACGCACACCCTCGGTATCCTCATCCACACTGGGAATGCTGCCACTCGGAGCCCAGGAATGTGGGTGAAGTGGACCGTGGGGGTATGGAGCAGGGTGTCTAGCAGTAAATAGTCAATAATACTTCTATAGATTTTTATTGACTGTGATGTTCTTAGTGTAGGGTAGTGAAGGACTAAGTTTCCTGGGAGGGATCCCTTTATGCTGCAGGGCTGTCCAGATGTCTCACACTTTCTGCAGATAGGAGGGGGACCCCTGGGCTGCAAGCTCTTCCTGAGGTGGCAGGTCTGGGGGCTGGTGTGGGTAGCAGGACGAACAGCTCTATTTCTTGATGTCTGTACCCTCCATGCAGGAATGATGACAGCTGCACAGGGCCCTGTCCCAGTCGCCCTTCCTTCTTCCCATTTGAAGTCACTCTGGCCTGTATCCATGGTACTGGCTAAATGGCAGCTACCAAAACCAAGCCCCTTTCTCTGGGCAGAGGTATAGCCTTCCTGGGCTTGAGGAGGCTTTGACACAGTCTCTGGAGTTCTTGGATGCAGTCTGCCCTGCCCTTGGAAGGAGACGGCTCCTTGGGGAAGCCCATGGTGGGATGGAGAGCAGAACAGATTCTCAGTTCCTCAGCCCCATGGCAGTTTTTCTGGAGATGACTGTGTCACTTTTCTTTCTTGGTCAGCATGAGTTGCTTTAACTGGCTATTTGAATTCTCCCCGCCTCTTCGGCCAGGAAGAGGTATATGGCAGGACTGGCTCATACAGGGGCTAAATTTCAGTTTATGGGGGCCATGCCAGGTGCGGAAACCCCAGAGAAAAACCCTCTGTTCAAACACCCCTTGGGACTTTCTTCAGCGATACTCCTGATACCACCTCCCCCCACAGCTGGCGAAAGGGGAGAGGGCACAGAAGTGTTTGTCATATGGGTCCAGTCTTCAGAAATATTCAGTGTCATGCTGCGGTGACAATTAAGAAAGTAACACTGGAAGGGGCATTCACATTTCACTGGTGCCTGCAAGTTGCTATTGGCTGCTGTTCTTTCTTGAGCATTTACTGTGTACCAAATTCTGCATAAATATAAACCTGTATTGACAGACTCAAGTGTTTGACCTTGGGGGCAGCCAGGGAAAGGATAATGGTATAAATTAGGGCCTGTGGGCAAACTGTGGCTTGTGGGCCAGGTTGGGCCCACAGCCTATTTTTATGCAGTTAGAGCTAAGGGAGATTTGTACATTTTTGAAAGGTTGATTAAAAAAAAAGAAGAATATTCAGCCAAGACCATCATGTTATGAAAAATCTAAAATATTTATTTTTCTGGCCTGTGACAGAAAAGCGTGTGGACCCCTGTAATAAAGGAATGAAGCTGGCAGGAGGCGGGGGTGCTGTGGGAACTTGGACTCAACTGGGATTCCAGATCTGCCAGATCTGCCACAGCTTTAAAAGAAACAGAAAGCCTTTCATTGCATATGTCTGTTTTGATTATGAAGTGTCCTGATTGCCCAAGCCAGATAGAGTACACTTTCTGGACTGTGTGGGCCAGTTGGCCTGACAGGTGTGGCCCTTGCTGTGTGTTACCACTGGTCTTTAACACAGTCCTGTGAGGTCAAGGACACCATTCCCATTGTGTTGGTGGAAAACAGGTGAAAAGCCTCGATCAAGTGATGTGGCTAGCAGGCAGCAGAGCTGGCTTTGGAGTTAAGGGCTCTTGGACCCGCTGTCTTAATACAGAGTGGTTCAGTGGAGAAGGGTGATCAGGATTCAGCTTGTCTGTGTGTAACACAGACCCTAAGTAGCAGTGGTTTAAACAGGATGGCATTTTCTTTCCTGTTCCCTTCATGCTGAAGTCTGGGGACAGGCAGACCAGGGCCGGTGTGGAGCCTCTCTTGAGGAACTCCTCGGACCCAGGTCCTTCCTGGAGTGAGATCTTGTCATCGAGATCCACATAGTGGCTGGAATCTAGCCATTACACCCTGCTTCTAGGCAGCCAGATAAAGAAGGCACCAAGGATGCCAAGGGCTGATCCAGGTGTCTGTTAAGGGAGGTTTCCACAGATCTCTCTCTCTCTCTCTCTCTCACATCACTAATTAAAGTTTAAGAGAGAGAGAGAGATTGATTGATTCCCAGAAGCTGGCTAAGGGGATTTCTGCTTTCATCCCATTGGCTAGGATGTAGCCACACAACCACCACTAGCTGCAAGGGAGGATGGGAAATGTAGTCTTAGGAAAGGTAGAATAAATGCTGAGAGGCAGTTAATTGCCTTGGCCACAGGGGTAGGATGTGGATATAGCCAGAGCGTTGGGGAGGACTTGGAGAGGCTCAAGTGGATGGGGGGTGTGGACAGCAGCCTGGAGTGGAACAAAGGGGCTGCTCTGAGGAACGGAGGCACTAACAGGGAGGTAACAAAGTTGGGCCCAAGTCATGCTTTACAAGTGATGGCCTTTTCCTGTATGTGGTCAGGAGCTGTGTACTGTTTTTCACAGGGAACTAACATGATAAAAATGGTATTTCTGAAGATTACTCTGCTAACAGGTTTTGGTATAGATGGGAGCAGGGAGAGAGAAGCCTGTGGAAGCTTCCAGACTAAGGAACTGAACAGGAATGTAACCAAATAGTTTCACCTTAGCCTTCCCCAAGAAGCATGTCAGAGGTCTAGAAGCTGTGTTAAGGAACAAAAAGTGAATTCTGCTGAGGGCATTGGGGACAAGGTGGCAGAGGTGATGTCATGACCTTTGGTCAGGGGTTGTGAGTGACTTACCCACAGGGTTTGCTTGGCTATGGGGCTAAAATAAAAGTAGACATCCAAATTTTTAATTGGGTGTCTTCACATCAAAGTCTGACTTTGTACTTCTGAAAAATCAGAAAGTCTGGTAGTCCCTGGCATACGTGCCCTGAGACCAGGTAGATAGCAATGCCACCTTCAGAAGGGGCATGCCATCCCAGTTGGCTAGAGTCTCCTCCCTGCCTGCCGCCACCCCAGCACAGGCCTCGTGCCAGTAGCCATCTGTCCTTTCACTTGCAGTGGTTTGTTTCTTAAAATAGAGAAGCATTCGTCTGAACCCAGGTCTCCATTGGCTGTGAGAAAACACCTCTTTCCCTTAGCCTGAGACCTCTTTTTGGCCCCCAGACCCTCCCTCTAGGTGGCTGAGTTTGGTCCCTGTGCAGGTGAAGGTTGTTATACCCCGTCCTAACCTGGCCTGCCAGCCAGTTCCAGGCCCTGTCCACTGCCCACCTCCCAACTCCTCACCTCCCTCACCTCCACCTGCAACCTGTTCAGGCCCACAGCCCTTCCCTGGCAATTTGGGAATTCAGGGCCTCTGAAAACCTAACCTGTCATTCTTTTGACAGCAAAATCTAATCAGACCTGGATTCTGCCACCTGGGCTTTTTACTATCTCTACATATCCAATTTAGTGTGACTAATCACATATTTCCCTATAAAACATGCTTGTTTATAGGTGTTGCCCATACTCTGCCTGGGACAATCTACGTCTTCTGTACGTTGTTACCTTTATAAAGCTGAGAAGTTTGTACACCACATTTAATTGCACTTCACGGGGGTTGCAGTTTTTTCCTGTGTTTTTTAAATTAATCTTGTGAAGAGAGGAACATCTATTTGTTGTCCCACTTATTTATCCGTTCATATGCCCTGACTGGGAATCGAACCCCAATCTTAGCATATAGGGATGATGGTCCAACCAACTGAGCCACCTGGCCAAGGGCACATGTTGCACTTCTTACAAATTGAAGGCAGGACCCCCCCAGCCAGCAAAAAGATTACAACTTGCTTTACTGCGATACTCTCTTATTACAGTGGTCTGGAACTGAACCTGCAATATTCCCGAAGTCTGCCTGTTATCTGAAACCTACTGGGCCTGCATGTTTCAGGCAAGGGGCTAAGGGCCTGGCACTGTACCTGCTGTTGGAGTTGTTGGGTTCTATATGTGAGGTCACAGCAGGAAAGTAGATGGCACCATGCATGTCACCTGGCAAGCAAGCAAGCATGCATTGTACACAGGGGTCTGGATATGGTGGGTGCGCAGGCCCTTCAGTGGAAGGAGGAATATGGAATGAGCTCATGATGATTCTTAGGTGCCAGGCTTTGGACCAGGTCAGATTTAGCGAATGGGGGAGGCTCAGGAACCCTCACTACAGGTGTGTTTCCTTTCCCAGAGAGTCTGCTCTGTGTCTGGGATCTGCCTGCTACCCAGGGGGGTGGTGAGTTAAGTTTGTTAGGACATCTGTCAAGATGCCCATCCCAAAGAGAGGGTGGCATGGAGGGCCAGACGTGGCTGCTGTCGGTGGAGAGTGGAGGCCAGTCAGAGCAAGGGCTCTTTACCTGAAGTCTGTGGATGGTCCCTGTGGCGGGGAGGGTCCCATGATTCCCTGAAATTGTATGCACTTTCGTTAAAGGATAGAGGGACAAGAGTCAGTGGCTATGACCTCGGGTGAGCCTCCTTGAATGTAGAAAAGGTGTGACAGTGGTACCTCTCTGGAGGGAATACCTGTAAAATGCTTTATTCCATATGCATCTGGTAAACTGTGGCCTTGGTGTTACTATTGATTCTCTGTGCATTTCATGGGATGGAGAGGCTCCCCTTCTGATGATCTCCCTCCGAGGGATCTGTGACTGGAGAAAGGCTGGCAGTAACTGGAGGTCAGTACCAGATTGGGAAGTGAAGTGGATGACCCTGGCTTGTAAAGGGATGGGGTGTTAAGTGGGAGAGGCTCAAGGTGGGGGCTGCGTCTGTTGGGCCTAGGGGAGCAGCTTTGAGCAGGCAGGGTGGAGAGGTTAGCAGTGTCAGCTGCTGCCCAGAGGTTAGAGTGAGAGCCAAAGGAGGTCACCAGATTTCTGATCTGGAGGACAACCCTCTTGGAGGGCTGGAATGGGCAGGAACCCAGCCAGTCAGCTGGTGGGGCGGGGCCTGAGAGTGGCAGGAGAACTGAACTTACCCAGGAAGACAGGGCCCACCAGCAGTTCTTTGAAGGTGGGAGACCAGACCTTTCATTCCTTCAACCAGAAACATGTATGGAGAGTGGTCTTGCTGTCTCTTTATTGTGGCAGTTACCATTCATCTAACTTGAAGTGACAAAATTTTACTGAGCATCTG
This sequence comes from Carollia perspicillata, assembly GCA_004027735.1. NCBI lineage: Eukaryota > Metazoa > Chordata > Mammalia > Chiroptera > Phyllostomidae > Carollia > Carollia perspicillata. The sequence goes on along the minus strand of PVKM010031352.1, from coordinate 8,935 downwards.
CTGTGTGCCAGTTACTGTTTTAGGAGCTGGGAAACAGTGACCTATGATAAGCACATGGTCCCACATTTCTGAGTCTGGCAGTGTTGTGTGACAGTCAGCAATCACCTGGGCCATGCTAGTGCTCCTAATGGCCTGTGCCTGGGAGAAAAATAACTGAAGCTGAAGCTCAGGAATGCTGGAGGAGGGGCTAGTTCAGGAGAGGGGAGTGGGGGGGGGCCTGCTCAGGATGGGGCATTAAAGCCTCCAGGAGAAGAGCAGGTGGGGCCTATGAGTTCTGACCCCACACCTCATTATCTGCATTCCGTTTCTGTACCCCAGTTTTCTTTGCTATAAAGTGAGGGCCTTTTAATTTTTTTTAAGATTTTAGTTATTTATTTTTAGAGAGAGGAAAAGGGAAGGAGAAAGAAGGGGAAAGAGAAACATCAGTATTCTAGAGAAACATCGATTAGTTGCCTCTTGCGCGCCTCCATCCAAGGACCAGGTCTGTACTCTAGGCTTGTTCCTCAACTGGGAATTAAACCAGCAACCTTTCACTTTGTGTGACTTTGCCCAATCAACTGAGCCACAATGGCCAGGGCTGAAATGGGGATCTTGATAGTATACACCTTGAAGGGTTGTTGTGACTCGTGAACTAACAGAAGGAAAAGTGCTTAAAATAGTGCTCGCTCCCCGGCAGCTGGGAAGACTTCTGGGAGTGAGCCTGTGGGCTGTCTGTGGCCAAGAGTAGCCGGCAGCCAGTGTGGCTGGAGCAGGGCATGCTGGGGGAGGGTGGGTCCCAGCAAAGCATTGATTCCAAGAATGTTGGGGAGGTGACCCTTGTGGCTCTATCTGGGATAGCCCAGTTCTGTTCCCCATCCTTTCCTAGCAGGGTAATCCTGAGTGAGCCTCAGTATCCTGAATCTCAGCTTCCTTGTTGGTGGGGAGGTCCCACTGAGGGGCTGAGCTGGTAGCAGGCGACCTTGGCAAGGATGGATATCTGTGCCTGGACTGTAGGCACAGCCCTGCTGCACAAGTCAGATATGAACTCCACCTAGCACACTCTTACTTAGTCTTGTGGAGCAGAGAGAAAGCAGAGGAGGAGCCCCACTCCCCATTCTAGGGGAAGTAGCCAGGAGCCCATTGTGAAAAGAATGGCAGCCGGGGAGCTATGTGTAGGGGCAGGAGTCTGTGGGCCAGGGAGAGAATTGAGGTGGGAAGGAGGGAACTCAGGGATGGGGGCAGTAGGTCTGCTGGGCTGTCAGCCTGCTCTCAGGGCCGCCGGGGTCTGCAGTGTCTCTGGGTCAGTCCTGATGCTCTCAGGGGCCCCTGTCTTTCCCCTGCTTTGCATTCTTTGGCTGGAACATTCTCCCTTCCCCCTCCTGGACTGTAGCAGCCCTCTCTGGGTCAGAACTGCTAGAGGTAGCGATTAGCACAGCTGGGGAGCCTAACCTTGATGTGACCTTGTGACCTTGGCCAAGTGACCTAGTCTGGGCAGTTTCCTTCCTGGAAAACAGAAGGTAGCTTCAAGGCTGGCATCAACCAGCACAGCAGATGAATAACACAGTGTGATATGTATATCTCCTCAGCCTGCTGTGTGGCCTGGAAGAGAAGATGTGTCACAGGTGTGGGGGTGATCATTAAGCCCTGAGACAGGTAGAGCTGGGCAGGGCACAGAGAGGTGGGCTTTCCCTGCTGGAATGACCCAGGCAGGAGCTCCTCCCATCATTATTTTGGGGACTTGTTTGGGAAGCTTCAGGATTTGGGCCTCAGGAATAATGCAGGGCAGGGCCATGGGCACACCTGCCCAGGAAGCCCACATGGCACCTGCCCTGGTGCTTGTTTTGCTGTCTGGCTCTGACTTTCTGTTCAGGAATCAAGAGTCCCTGACTTCCTCCACCCCCACTCCCTTTATTCCCCCAAAACAAGTTATATGAAGGAAATTGAGACCAGGCCCCGCCCAGCCATGCAGGAGTTGGATATGGTGACTCTGTGGTCCTTGTGTGTCACCTCTGGTGGGTTATTCTTTTTATTACCTATTTGTTTAATCAACACATAGATGCCCAGGCCTTAGGTGTCCTGTTCGGTACATTCGACAGTCACGTACACCCACCTAACTGCCTCCAAAACCAGACCGAGAATTTGTCCCTCGGTCTCTAGGTAGCTTTTGTTTGGTCAGGTGCTGCCAGCCAGAACATTCTTGAAAACAGGTCCAGACTGGTTGGAGGGAGGGGGGCTCTGTCTCCTCCCCACCCCCACTCCTTACACAGAGAGGGGAGAACCTCCTTTTATTCCCTGTTTTTGTCTGTTTCTGAAAGCGTTTCATCACCCACTGCTTTGGCAAGAGCGGGTCTGGGCTGTTTTTCCTTTAGATCGGTGGTGGATTTTCTCCCCCGCTAATTGTGTTCCTGGGGCTGGGGTTCGTTTTTGCTGCGTGTTGCACATGTCAGAGGGGAATGGTTTTATGGATAGAAACCTGCCTGACAACCAGGCGCTGATGGGATTCTGGGCAAGGAAAGGACCCTGGCGGACCAGCAGCGCCTTAATGAAAAAGAGATGCTCCTGTGACTCCCTGCAGGGGGCATGGGAATCAATAATCAAAGGCAGATTGGGAGGCCTCTTACAGGCCAAAGAAGGGCATTCCAGAGAACTTTCCAGATTCTTCCTTGAGCTGGAGAGAAGGCGAAGGCAGATTGGAGCTTCCAGATTTCTCTTGCATGCCCTGGGGGCCCCCTCCACAGAGCCTAGCCTCTGACTCCCCTCGTCCCTGACCCCAGGCCCTGCTTATGGGTTCCTCCAGGCCCTGACCATGGCTAATGTTCACTGAGTTGGAGCATGTGCCAGGGGCCCTGTGCCAGGCGCTTTACATTCATTGGCTTGCTGAACCATAGAACAGCCCCAAAGGGTGCTGTCTGCTGTGCACTGCTGGCACAGGGGCACTCAGTGGAAGCGTGAGTGGTGTGAGACCAGCTCATTCATTCTCTTCTCCGCACCATGCATGCATCGTGGGGAACTACAGTAGCCACAGCTCCTAACCTGTTTTGTAAACAAGGCACTTTATGGTGGGCAGCAGAATCAGGATGCCAACCCAGGTGGACTCAGTGGTCTCCAACAACTCTGCTGCCTCTTGGGCACTGGTGAGGAGGAGTCCAGGCCATACCAGGAGATTTAGCTAGCACCTAGCATGGAGGAGGCACCCACCTGCCCCTTCTTGTCGTTGTCCAATGTCAGGGCAGTGGTCCCATATACCCTTCTGGAGCCCAAAGCCCATTTTTTCTTATTCCTGCTTAGTTGCTGAGTCCTTATGGTGTCCCCTGTAGCCTGCACCACATCTGGAGTCACATCTGGTGAGGCTGGCGGGTGGGTGGGTGGTGGCCCTCCCTAACTTAAACATCCTGTTCTTTAAGCCCCTGGCAGGGCCATTCGAACCTCCGGAGCCCCAGGGGCCTGGCAGAGGCCTTTCCACCAGCAGTGTGGCCTCAGGATATCCTGTTTCACTCAGGGCCAGTGGTCAAAACCTTCCTTTCAGAAGGGTCTTGGCAGGGGGACTCCAGTCAGCATCAGCCCTGGGCTGCAGTTTCCTTCATCCCTCATTCCCTGTGAGGCTGTCCCTGCCCCATCCCCCAGCCTCTTCTGCTTTGGCCTCTCCAGAGCCACATTAGGCTGCATGTTGAGGCCTCTTGGCCAGCTGGAGGGCAGCCCCTCTTCCTACTAGGAGTCACATTATTGATCCTCAGACCACTGACTGGTCAGCTTCCTGCTTTATCCTCCAAGTGGCAGGGGCCAGAGTATGGAGCGTACCGACCGCCCAGAGAGCCTGTCCCCCTGCACAGCTCTGGGCGTCTCGACACACTTCCTGCCAACCTGGCTTTCCTGACTTCCCTAGGTGTCTGCTCTGCAAAGGTCCTCTCATGCTTGCCTCAGTCCTTGCAGAGCACTGCCCGCTCAGCTCCTGCTGTGTGTTGCAGGTGATGGAAACGCCCAGCGAATCCTCTCAGCCATAGGAGAAGGCTCTACCACCTCCCTGTAGTGGTGATTCAGGCAGGGGGACAGCGCCTGTCAGTCGTGGTTGACCAACCAGGTTTGGCTCTGTCTGGGCCCAGAGCCCAGCCTCCTGGGCCCACATCTCCTCCTTGGAGGCTGGTATGTGGTTTGGCTGTCTCTTACAAGCTGCTGGGTCCCCAGGCCGAGCTGCTCGCAGAATGTCATAACTCTGTGCCTCAGTTTCCCCACTTAAAAACATATTAAATGTATCCTGGAAGGTGATTGGGAGCATTCACTGATGCACTGTGTGACAATAGGTGTGTGCTTGGTAGTATATAAATCACAGCTTCAAAGTCATAGCTGGGGAGGAGAGGCCAGGTGAAGAAGGCTGGCGGCCCAGCTTCTGGAGCAGCAAGGGACCGGGGTGGCCTGTTTGTTTCCTTGCTCACCCCCACCTCTTCATAATTATTCGCTAAGCCCCTGTGCTTTCAGGGCCGAAGAACTGGTGCACATCTGCTGTCCCTTTTGTAGCTCACAAAGCCTGGTTGCGGCTGATTAGCATGGATGGGGAGATATTTGCATGTAATAGCTCCCGCCCAATCGGTGCCCTAGGATTCTTTTCAGAAAAGCCAGGCCCTTTCTTTGTCTGGTCCTCCTTTGCTTGGGGTTACCCTTCTGCATACCTCACAATTAGACTCCTTTTGGGGCCCATCAGGATCAGGCCTGCAGGAATGGAATCCTTCAACTCCAGAAGGCAGAGCTGGCCTTTCCCAGAGAGGACCTCCTGCTGAGTGTCCCCTTTCAGGCCTCTGACCTCTCCAAGCCGCCACTGATTTATGAGGTTTAGTTGTCTCTAGTGCAGGGGTCTTTCTTAAGCCCTTCAGCCCATGGGCCAGTGCAGGGTGGGCCTGCACACTGTTTCTCAGGGTATCACCCCCACGAGCTGCTCTAGCAGTCTCCCGAATTCAGCAGAGAGGCCTGTGGCCTGAGTAGTACTGGGGCTACAGGGGCCTTACCTTCCCCACGTGCCAACAGGAATCCTTGGGGTGAGGGGAGTTGCTGCTCCCCAGATGGCTGCCTCTCCAACCAGGAGCCTATCACCCCTGCCGCTGGGTGACTTTGGCAGTGATTAGCCCTCATGGGAAACGTATCTTCTCTTGTATTCTTACAACTCCTCTTGGAGTAGATTTAACTGTTTGACTTTTCCAGCTGCCCACAAATTGCCAACCCTGGATTCAGCGTGAGCCTTTTGGGCCAGCAGAGGGGGCTATGCTGAGTCATTGCGAGATATTTTGAAAGGAATGAAGGATACAGCAAACACTGTGTGCTTCCACCCCTACCTTGAGAAATAAAACGTGGATAGAATGAAGGGCCCCCTATCCATTTTGTCTCGTCCCAGGGAGGTGACCTCATGTTCTCCCAATTCTGGGGGGTTAGCCTTCACCGGAGGCCATTTTGATGTGGTCTAAAGACCCAGCCTAAAGGAAGATGTGCCCAAGCACCACGTGAGGCTGGTGCCTCTCTCGGCTGCAGCCAGGTGTCCCTGAGGAGCGTGCTAGCCTGGTCGGGCTCCAGTGTGGCCTTGTGTCCAGAATTCTCTCCAGCTCTCCTCTCTACTATACGCCTCTGACCTTAGGGACATGGGGGCCAACAACACCTGCTGTGTGCCCTTGGGTCTTGGGCTGAGCACAGGGTGTGTGAGTCCTACGACAACACTGAGCAATGCATTATTTTATTTTTCTAGTCATGAAAGCTGAGGATTTGGTGAGGGTCCCCCTGCTAACTGGTTCCAGAACCAGGGTTCTGACAACTACCTTTCCATGAGGTCTCCCCCACAGGGGGAAAGGGGCTTTCCTAGGTAACAACTGCTTGGAATGCAGGCCTGCTACCCCAGGCTTAAAGAAACCTGAGTCTCTAGTGGCCCTGGGTGCTCAGACTTGGCCAACCCGCTGCCCCTCCATCACACCCACTAATTGGGGATGGGAAAGGTACAGGCCTGCTCTGGGGAAGACAGTGGTTGGAGGCTGAGGTACTGGTGTGCTCCATCCTCCAGCCCTAGTAAGACCCTTAGGTCATAGGGCCTGAGGCTGCAGAGGGCAGGGCTCAGAGCCTGTTCCCACTGCCCTTCCCTGTCTAGCGCTGGGGCTGTGGCACACTTAGACCTGCTCACTGTGGGGCGGGCACAAGCAATGTCCTAAATGCCTTTTGTCTGGTTGTCTTTTGTGCACAGGGTAAAAATTCTAGCCGCTCTGGCGGGTGTAACATGAAGAGTCCCTCTTTTTCTTCCTCCAGATCCTGGCCTTTCTCCATACCTGGTCTTTTGGTGTGACCTTCCCACACCATTTTCCAGGCACTTTTGCATAAATCTCTCCCCGGGACCCCCACTGTGCTTAAAGTTCTGCGATTTCAACACTGGGGGAGGATGGTGCCTGTGAAAAGTGCATCTCCCTTCCAGAGGCAGCTACTGGAGTCATTTCATTGTGTTTCTTTGTAGACGAGGCCCAGGCTTGCAGCGTGCCTGGCCCCACCCTTCCCCCTCTCAGTTTTTACACCCACAGCACATATGTTTTACACTGTTCTGTGCTTAACAGTGCGGCTTGGTTATCCTAACGTGGCAGTGTTTACAGATTGAAATCTGCCTTCATTGGCTACACTGCACCTTCATTCACTCATGTAGGTATTTAGATTCGCTGCTGCTTTGAACAGCCCTGATCTAGGTGGATTGTGGCTGATGTCCATAAGCAAAGCTGTAGGATAAGACCCAGGGTTGCTGGGTTGGGACCTGGGAAGAGATGCTCAGATGCCTCAGGGTGCACGAAGCCTGCCCAGGGAGTGTGGGGTGACCCTCCCGGTCCTCAAATACAGTGGTACAGGCCAGTGCCTGGCAGCAACAACTGTGAGCATCTCTGAGTACAGCACCAGAGCACCTGGCTTCCGGTTACCTCTGGAGAGGGAGGCTGGGCTGTGTTAGGATTCCCCAGTTGGGACTGATCTGATGATGGTCAAAATGGCTGCTCCCCAGTCATGAATACTTAGTACACTTGCTGCTACTGAAGTTATCTCAGTGAGATGTCCTCACAGCAGGGGCTGTGAGGGGCTTATCACCATTTCATTTCCATTTCACAGTTGGGTCCCTGATGTCAGGAATGAAGGCAGGGGGTGGGGCTGGCTGCCAGTCCCTCCCGGTGGTTGTGTCCTCTTAACCCAGAGGGCTGTGTCATGATGATCCTTTGACAAATGAGAACATTGAAGCCCATGGTCACATAGCAGGAGAACGGCAAGTTTGGCCCTGAACCGATGTCCACCTTGACACCCATCATTTTAACCACTGCTGTTTTTGGCCTTGCTGGATGGTCGGAGAGTGACCCGTTACCTCTGCTGTCCATGGGGCACCATGCCACACCGGGACAGAGGGAAGCTTCTGTCCCACAGTTTGGAGACTTAATTGCTGCCTCCAGGGAAGTGGGACCTGTGCTTCTGGTAGGCGGGGTGTCCTTCCAGGACTCGAGCCTTGCATCACCCAGGTGCCGGCTTAGTGTGATTGCTGTCACCTCCTCCAGGCAGTCTGTGCTCTGCCTGATATCCTACATCTGTGTGATCAGACCCCCTGAGTTCCTTCCAGCCCCTTACCCTACCTTCTTACTGGTATACCATGTGCCATTGGCCCCCCATTGGCACCTGTGAGTGTGGGGAGACAGGCCCAGCATCCTATTCACTGCTGGGGCACCTGCACCTGTGCTTGGCACAGAGCAGCTGCAGGCAGGAGCTGCCCAGGGGCCCTAAGCAGAGGGAAGCTGCTGCGGGGGACTGGGGAGAGCACCTTGATTTTTCCATGTCTCCCCACTTTACTTGTTTTCCCTCTAGAAGGTGAACAGCCCACGTTTTATTTGGCAGCAGGAGACAATTTAATAGAAGACCTCACATTTGGATAAGTGTTTCTATTCCACCCCCCGCCCAAGTTATTCTTCATGTGGTAGCTGTAGATTTCCTGTTGGAGAGGCAAGGACTGGAAATGTGGCCTTTGTGTTGTTGATTTTCCCCTGAGCTGGTGGCTGCTTTCCCGTCTTGTCCTCTATTTCCCTGTCCTCCATGAGGGAAAGAACTTTCCTCATTGTACATGAGGATGGAAGGTTCTGCTGGAGAAGAGATTAACTCTAGGTATTTTGTTCTTGTTCCACTTCGTCCCTCTGACCTAGGTCTGTCCAGCCTAAAGGGCTTGAGACCCCACTGCTTGCTTCATTACTTTCCAGAAGCAAGAGGGTAGAGCAAGGAGGACACTAGGGGCAGAAAGGTGACTGTGCAGGGCCACCTGGTACCCAGTGTCTCTGAACAGCTAAGCGACCATCCCAGGCCATGAACTAGGACAGGGCCTAGGTGCCTAGTCTCCCACTCCAGCTGCTTCCTGCACGTAGGGAGGCACCCCACCTCCCTGACTGCAAGCCCCAGGCCTCCATGCAGGTCAGCATCCCCGAGTGCCCTCCACTTGCAAGGCCCTGTGTCTGTGCAAGGAGGGTGTTAGATATGGAGCCACCCTGCGATTGGGGCTTATTCAGAAAGTTCTGGAGGATCTCCAGGAGAAGGTAACAGGGATAGGGGGAGGAGAAGTATGCTCTGGATCTCGGGAGCCATGGAGGCCAGAGAGAAGTCCTTTCTGCCCATGTTCTGGTGGGTGGCCAACGTCAGCATGGCACAGCTGGGGAGGTGGAGAGGTGACAAGGCTTCAGACATTGACAAGGGCTCATGGGTCCTATAAAGAGTTTGGACTTGTTCCAAAATGCTCTGGGGTACCATGGAGGACTGGAAGCTTGGCCTGTCACCCAGGACTACTGGTCAGCGCCTCTGGGACAAATATTTGCGTATTAACCTCCAACTCTTTTGAGGCATTCCTGGGAGCTGGGCCTGGGGTAAGGTGGTGAGCTGAGTGTTTCCTTGAAACCGGGACCAGGGATCCCCCCGTGCCTCAGGGTCCCCCCAG
>PVKM010031351.1:0-16851 GCA_004027735.1 Carollia perspicillata | reverse complement strand
GAAAAGAGGTCAGTGCCCCTGACTAAACAGTCAGATATTGCATGTTTTAAACATTTTTTGTACATCTGTTGAAAAATTGCTGCTATAAACATTTGTATATATTTTTGTGGGAATGCAAGTATTTATTTCACTTGAGTATATGCCTAGGAGTGGGATTGCTGGGTCATGTGGTTACGTCGAGGTCTGTCCAGAAAGTATCCAGCCATACACTATGAAAAATGCAGGCATTTATCATAGAAGGTACAAGATATAAACACATGATGCTGGGAGTGGGCACATTGTCATGATAAAGCTGTTCATCATCACTTGCCCATAGCTGTGGCTTTCTAAATCATCCGAATAGTTTCGGCAGAGGAATATTCAAGCTTAATGCTTAAAATTTGACGTAGATTGACTGCTCTACTCTTTCAGTCATTTTGAATGCAATGGCCACACAGTACGCTTGCTCATTCAATAGCGTCTACCACCCCCACTGTGAGTACAGTGAAGTCCTCATTGTTCACACATGTGCATTCCAGTCCACTCTCCTTGGCTGCCAGGTTACATCAAAGTGGCACAAACCATTCTTGTTATGCTAACAATGGCTGGACTTTTTATATTTTTAACTTTATAAGAAACTGCCAGATTTTTCCCATTTTACATTCCCACCAGCAACATATGGGAGCTCCAGCTTCTCTGCACACTCTATCATTTACCTTTCTCAGGTCTTTGTTTCTTATTTGTAGCCATTCTGATAAGTGGGTAGTGATACTTTGTTGTGGTTTTAACTTGCATTTCTCTGATGGCATATGGTGCAGCATATCTTTTCATGTGTTTATTTGTTATCTTCAGCTCTACTTTGATGACGTATCTGTCCAAGTATTTTGCCCTTTCTAAAAATCTGGTTATTTTCCTGTTAGTTTTGAGAATAATTTCTATATCTGGCTATATGAGTAAATCCTTTAGTAGATGTGCAAGTTTCCCCTTAGTCTGTGGCTTGCCTTTGTTTTTTCTTAATAGTGTCCTTTTGTGTGTGTTGGTCATGTTTTGGTGGCATATCTAAGAAATCTCTGTCTAACCCAGGGACACAAAAATTTTCCTCTACATTTGTTTCTAGAAATTTTAGAGTTTAAGTTTTTACGTATAAGTCTGTGACACAGTCATAATTAATTTTTATAAATTGTACAAGGTATAAATGGAGATGATAGAGGAGTTTTTTGTGTATGGATGTCCAATTATTTTAGCATCATATATTGAAAAAAAATATTTTCTTTATTGGATGACCTCTTCACCTTTATTGAAAATCTGTTGACCTTAGAAGTGTGAGTCTGTTTCTGGACGCTGTTCCAACAATATGCCTGTCTTTCTCCAATATAATACTGCTCTAATTGCTGAGCTTTATAGAAGTCTTGAAATCAGTTAGAGCGATTCTTCAGACTTGGTGTTTTTTTGAAAATTGTTTTGGTTATTCTAGTGTTTTGGCTTTTACAAAAATTTTTAAATCACTTGTTCAGTTTCTATACAAAATCACTTGGGGAAGCATTGACATCTTAGCAATATTTAGTATCCCGATCAGTGAACATAATAATCTCTTATTTTTTTATTTCTTTCAATAAAATTGTATATTTATCAGCATATATAACATGTGCATATTTTATTAGTTTTATACCTAACTTATTATGTTTTTTGATGCCATTGGAAATGATATGTTTTAATTTCAATTTCCATTTGTTCTTTGCAAGTACAAAGACATGAGATTAGCTTTTGTATGTTAACCTTGTGCTCTGCCTGCATCCTTGTTAAATGCACTTCCCGGTTCTAGTGGCATTTTTGTAGACAGGGATTTTCTACATAGACAGTCATGTCTTCTGTAAATAGAAGCAGTTTTGTTTCTTCCTTTCCAATCAGAATGCCTTTTAATTCTTTGTCTTGACATGTTGCACCAGTAAGGACCTCCAGTGCAGTATCAAAAACGAGTAGTGAGAGTATTGGTGTGTTGTTCCTGAACTTGGGGGAATGCGTTCATCTCTTGACATGAAGCATGATATCAGCAATGGATGTTTTATAGATAGTCTTCATCAAATTGAGGAAATTCCCTTTTATCTCTACTTTACTGAGAGGTAAATGCATATAATAAATATTGAATTTTGTTAAATTATTTTCTGTATCTATTGAGATGACTATGTAATTTGTCTTTTTAATCTAATAATATAGTAATTGCATTGATAGATTTTTTTCAAATATTAAACTAGTTTTGAATTCCAGGTATAAGCCTGACTTATGTTACCTGCTCATGCTTTCTTTGGGGTTTTTATGTTTATGTTTCTGAAGAATATTGAAATAAAATTATGTAATTTTATTTTCTTATAGCTTCTTCTTGTGACTTTGGTAGAACGTAAGTGTTAGTTTCATAAAATTAGTGGGCCGATAAGTACAATGAATGAATGACGTGCAGTATTACTAGCTATGAGGGAAATGTAAATCAAAACCAAAATTAGATCACACTTCACACCTGCTAGGACAGCTAGAATCAAAAAGACTGGACATTGTTAGAGAAGGGAAGATCTAAAAAAGATCTATTGACCTTAGCTTTGCCTCTCACTCCAGTGGGGCTCTGGAATCACTGCCAGCCACTGGCCCCAGCTGTCCACTCACACATTTAATGAGTATCCATGGGATACTCACTGCATTTATTTAGCACGTCTACTTGTCAGTCATAGTTGTGGGCAAACGGTATCCAAGGATAAACAAGAGATGGCTCATGATTTAGGAGCCTGTAGCTTAATGAAGGTGGTGAATATAAAACAGTAACTAATGATTCAATGTAATACATATTATATAGAGGTATTGCAGAGAGAGCATATAGTAGAAGTGACTGATTTTGCCATGGGTTGGGTCAGGGATGTGGTCATGTTGTTTTTCTGAATGACATGGTATTTGAAGGATGGGTTGGTCAGAGTTGGATAGTCCAAGCAAAACTAACAGGTTGATAGAATAAATAGCAAATACTGACCCTTCATTATGGACTGGAGAGAAACAACCAGTGTCAGCATTCCAGCACCTGCCAGGGAAATATCAGCCTTGATAAAGTCAGAGATGCCATCCAGTGATCTGACTGCAGACCCTGCACTCTAAGACATTCTATACTATGACTTGATACAGTTGGAACCATTGACTAAGAACAAAATATGAATAGCTTTGTCTACATGCAGTAAGAAGCAATGGACATTATGAGAGAGGGGAAAGGACAGAGGAAGCAAATATACTTATGTTTTAGAAAGATAGAATGTAGAAGCCAAAGATCTTACATGTATGATCCATGGACATGAACTAAAGATGGGGAATGTGGGTGGGAGGGGGTGTGCAGGACAGAGAAGAATAAGGGGGGGGAAATGGGACAACTGTAATAGCATAATCAATAAAATATGTTTTTTAAGAAGTAAGATAAAAATCACCTCCTAAATCTTGTCCTTCACTCCTTATCTGAGGTTCAGTGTAAGAATACGCTCCCAATTCAGCAAGTAAAAGTACAGGCTACCCAGTTAAATTTCAATTTCAGCTAAACAACAAACATTTTTTTAATATTAGTACATCCTATGAAATATTTGGAACATACTTTTACAAAAATACTTATTCACTGTATATCTGAAATTCAAATTTAATCAATCCTCCTGTATTTATTCTGCAGCCTTATCTCCAGTTCACTTTCTGCCAAGGATTAAGAAGGCCTCTGTACCCTGCACATTTGATACATCAAATTGAGCTAAAACAGAGGCCATGGTGTGGGTCAGACATTAAGGGGTCAATGGGAAATCTAGAGACTAATGGGAAAGACAGAGGAGACACAGACTAATCTGTGGACGAACTGGCCTGACTGCAGGGTTCTTTGTGTGACCCAGGCTTCTTGCCAGGAGCTGTACTCAGCATGTGCCCACACGACATAATGTAATAGCTAAGAGCACACACTTTAAAGTCACATGCCCTTAAGTTCAATTCCCTGCTCTAGCTCATATATGACTTGTAACCCAGGAAAAATTACTTAACCTCTCTGAGCATAAATTAATTTATATAAAATTAGGATAATTATGGTTGCCTCCCAACAGCTTTATTGTTATGTTGAATTTAGTCTGGTACCTGGCCAGAGTTAACAACATTAGCCTATTATTGTTATCATTGTTATTAGTCCTAGTCCTGCTTACATGACTGTAACTCCCTCCTCTGGGGCAACCCAAGGTAGGCAGATAGGATTGGATAGGACAAAACAAAACAGAATAAACCCACCATTTATTTTTCACTGAGTATATACAAGGTACTGTGCTGTTTGCACATATTTTGTGAACCAATCTTCATAACACCTTTGAGAGAAAGCATATTTCTATTTTGTTGACACTGGATCCAAAGCATAAGAAATTAGAAAATATTTCTAAGGTCACAAGGTCACACAACTTGTATGTGGCAAAACTGAAATGAAAAGCCAGTTCTATCTGATCCCAACGCCCAAGTGTTTAACTATGACACACATCAGAATGTCTCTATGCAATTTCCACCCAGACTGAAGTTCCTTCCTACTCTAGGAAAGAACTCTGATCAGACTTTCATTATGCATGGAGATGTCCACAAGAATTAAAGCATTCCATTTGCCTTCTATTCTCATGTCTTCTCACTAAATTAGAATGGCATTCTGGGAGAAGGTCCTCATCTTCCTCTCCCCAGCTTGGGTAAGATCATTTTTCTTAATCTACTTTTTCCTCTACTTTAAGTCAAATGCATTTGCTTGTGCCGATGAAGGGTAAGTCACAGCTTCTATTCATAGTGCAGATAAGTAAGCATGAAATTATGCTATGTCCCAATTTTACAGATGAGGAAACTGAGATTTAGAGTGGTATCAGTCACTTGCCAGAGTCACACAGATAATAACTGTGGGAACTATCATATTACCTGAGTCCAGGCTTCTCTTCTCGAAATTATTTTGCATGATCTAAAGCACTGTCCTAAAAATAAGAGCTGTCTCCATGAACAACATAGACCAGAATCCCTCCATCCTGGAATCTGATATCTCTTAGAAAGAGACACATTAAATAATCAAACAAAAAATAATATTTAAATGCCAGTAAGGAAGAATACAGAGTGTATAAAAGATCTGAGGGATCTGAAAGATACAGGGATCTGAGTTGGATTAGTGGGTTACAGAAGTTTTCACCAAAGGAAAAATACTATAGCCAAAACAGAAAGCTAAAAGCCATAAACCAAAGAGCAAGAAGAAAATACAGCAGAGAAAACTGAATACCCAGCCTGGCCAGTGTTTAACCAGGTCACACAGGGAGTCAAGTGGTATTGACAGGATTAGAAGCCAGTTACCCTTACCCTTAGGCTGGTGCTATTTCCTTGATGCCAGACCACCTAATGCACCTGCTTCATGCCCCTTTTAGCTGATGTCTTTGAGAAGCCTCCAGGCCTCTCTCTTAGGTTGCAGTATCCAGAGCTTTTGCCTACCTGTACAGTGTTCTTGTAGTTAATTAGGAAATATGCCCCCTCTAGGCTGGTTAAACCCTGAAGGCTCAAATCTTGTGCCAAGTAAGAGGTCTTGCTACCCTTTCCCAAGTGAGTAAAGCCACAGAACTGTGAATGTTATTTCTCCACTAGCTCCTTGGACATGCCCAGTGCTCAGGTCTAAGCAGTGATTTTGATGGCATCATTGTAACTCTCTGCAAACTTCCTACTGTGGACCACTATCTCTAGGTCACAACTCTTTGGGAAAGACAGGATCAGTGCCTTCTTGGGAAGATAAAGTGGAGAAACATGGAAGGATCCAAGCAGAGCTACTTGAAAGTTTGGTGCCTTGTAAAGAGTACGAGACTGGGAGAAAGAGGGTCACGTCCTCGCATTGGCTTTGTGACAATGAACAAGCTTCCTTTTTCCAGACCTCAGTTAATTCACCGTTTATTAAAAGGGCCCTCTGGCAGGCACAACATATAAGCTTTGGTCAAACTGTAAGCTTAGGAAGCCCCAAGTCCCATCTCAAGGAACTGAACTTGCAGCGTTCCTCAGGATAGCCAGTATCATCTAGACTTGAAACAGATTTTATCCCCTTGAGCATTTATATCCAAAAAGAAGGATATTTTACATCTGAAATACATAGCAGCATCTTAAATTCAATATTTCTTTTCATTGTGTGAAATAATTTTATTACTTTTAATGTTTGCTATATGCCTCAAGTAATGTGCATTCAACTCTGGAAATTATAAGCTTGCCCTCAAGGAACCTCCATCCTATTGGTGGAGACATATAATCAGGCACCTATTAGATATAGGAGAGAAGCACTCAGCTCTTTTTGGAAAAACCAGAAGAAGCTTCCCAAGAAAGTCAAAGCTGAGGCCAGTGACCAGAACAATATTAGGCTCCTTGAGGGTTGTGGAGTGAATAAAACATTCTGAACTTAAGAGATCCAGAGGCTAGCCCTGGCTGGTGTGGCTCAGTGGATTGAGCATTGGCCGGAGAACCAAAGGGTCACTAGTTCAATTCCCAGTCAGGGCACATGTGTGGGTTGTGTGCCAGGTCCCCAGAAGGAGGCATGCAAGAGGCAACCACACATTGATGTTTCTCTCCCTCTCTTTCTCCCTCCCTTCCCCTCTGTCTAAAAATAAATAAACAAACAAATAAACAAAATTAAAAATGGAAAGAGATCCAGAGGCTAGAAGAGAGCTATTAAAGTACTGATTTCTCAAACATTAGTCCAAGCATTTTTGTAACAGATGATGGAGCAGGTAACTCTGTGGAGTATGGTGGAAGAGTCATTATAAAGGTTCACAGAGAAGGGAGCATTTGAACCTGAGCCTGAGCAATAGCAATACTCCAAGGAGAGATGAAGGGGAAGATACCGCAAGCAAAATAAAGAGCATGAACAAAGGCATGGGGGTGTGAATGAGGACATGGGGGGGGGTGTGAGGGTGTGAATCGAAATGCTCATGTGAGGACAAGTAATTAGCTTAGAGTATGCGATGGGAGGGAGGGAGTAGGCACACCTGCCAATCTTATTTACTACTTGCTTGTTGGCACTGCATAATAGTTCTGCCTGATACCCATCTAATTGTCAATGCTGGCATGGGAACTACCTCCAAAAGAGTTACTGCAGTGCCATTTTATACATACACATTAGAAAAACCAAGAAGTCTTCTCTTTCCCTATATAAAAAACTGTAGGTTTGAAAGATAGGGCAGGACTCATCAGATCCAAGAGCAAGCGGTGTAGAAATCTTGTGCAACAATGCAAATTCCATAGTAGGTGATGTCACCTGCAAATGCCCTATAAATGGAGCAAGGCAACAGGTGCATTGGGACACTTTCTCTCTACCAATATCCAGTGCCACAAACATGGCTGTCTCAGTGCTTCGGGTGACAGTTGTCCTGGGACTGCTTGCCTTAATCCTGATGTGCCATGCTGGTAAGTGCTCACGGTCGCAGCTTGGGCAGTGTGCAGTAGCTAGTCCTGATCAGAGGAAGATGGCTGATGGCACTGATCCAGGACCTGAAGGGCAGAGAGTGGGAGGGGCCTTCGGGCACTGGCCTAGGTCCAGAGGCAGATCTTCTAACACAAAAAATGTAGGGCTTCTGCTCAGTGTGCTTCAGTTACATCCTTCATCCTCAGTGAACGTGTGAAGTATGAAATGATTTCCTTCTTATATATTCTGTGATAGAGTGACGCTATTATGTTATCAGTCAGAGAGCCAAGAGTGTTTATTTTTGGATAGTTATAACTGATGATGCTCAAAGGTGAAGAATATATACTCTGGAATAAGACTCCCAGGCCTGACTTCACGACTAATCAGAAATGTGACTTCAGGCATTTTATTTAACTTTTCTGGGTCTCACATGTAAAATAAAATATCAATAGTTAGCTTTCTCATAAATTTATCATGAAAAATTAAATAAAAGAGACAAAAAATTAGAAAAGTACTCAGTCCATAATAAGCACCAATAAATAGTACTGGCTATTGTTATCCTGCATTATGTCATTTAATTCTCATAATAATCCTGTTCTGCACACATGTCGTTTTATTATTTCCCAGCTTGTGGGTTAATAAACCACACTTGCAAGGGAAAGTTACTTGAGCAGAGACACTAGTAGCAGTCGCACACATCGGACTAAAACCAAAGTCCCTTGGTTCTTTCTGTCATAAGTAAGTATCTACTTTTATGTCTGTTTCCAGCACACAGAGGAGGACCACAAGGCAGTATGCAGAATTCTCAATAATTCATTCTTTTTTGGTCTGTAGAAGACAGTGAGCTCTTGACTTGTCTCTATTCAGAATGACAGGTCAGGAAACACAGACAGTGCACATACTGCCCTTGAAACTGTTTTAAATGTAACATGGCAGAGCTCACCCTCAGCCACCCACTGTGCACCAGCACAGCACATAGGCAGACACCACAACAGAACCATAGAGGCGGCCTTAGAGACGACTATGTCCATCCACTCCTACAGGAATCGCCCTGGTGGAGTGAGAGGTAAGACTGACATCCTAAAGACCAGTCCCAGCTCTGTTTCTCATGAACTTTGGGTAAATCAGTTCACTGCTTTCAACCTCAGTTTCTTCAACTGTAAAATGGGAGAACTGTAAATTTCACCAGATCAAATGAATATGCTTTTGTAATCACTTGTAGATTATAAAAACTATACCAATATAAGCATTACTGTATTTTTGCAGAACTTTATGATTATATTGATTAAGAAACTCAACCAGGTAATTAATGTAAATAAGGGTTATCCCATATTTGAAAATAGAAAATATTCAACTATTGGCTTTGATCACTAGTTTCCAGTAAATTACATTTCTTAATTTTATTATTATTAATTTTTGTTTTCTAACATTTCCAAATTTCTTAATATTTTAATATTTTTTAATTTTCATGATCTCCAAAGAACTAGAGAAGAAGGCCACTATGAATTTGTTTGTTATTATTTTTAATAATAGTAGTAATAACACTGTGATCATTTATTGTGGGCTTACTTTGAGCCTGGTATTATGATAAGTGGTATATATAAGAAATGATATGTATACATATATGATATATATGAATGATACATGAAACACTTTTTTTTTTCATGAAACACTTTTTGATCCTGACGACATGATGAGGAATTGAAAGTGTGTCAAGTATTGTATGCAATGTTTCATGAGCAATCTTTTGAACACATGAAGTATGTAGGACTCCAAAACTTATGATCCACCAGACCCTAATCTACTCAATATATACATGGTCCGAGGACTGGGGACCAAGGATCTGATCTTCACAAACTCCACTCCAGTGTTCCTTTGCATATTAAAAAGCTACCATGTAGTTTTATATATTTTTTTAAAAAGTCAAGTAGGCAGATAGGAACACACACAAAAAATTCACTTTTTATGCAAGGAACCTGTTTTCTGCCTGGTAAATATCTTCAGGGGATAATTGCTTGAAAGCATTATTATATGTAAATAACAAGGTGTGTGGAGTTTAAAAAAATAGGTTAAAACCTGGCTCAGCCACTTTGTAGATGTGTGATTTCAGGTGAGCCATATAACTTCTCTGAGAGTCTTGTTTTCTCCTGTAAAACTGTAGTACCGTCATTGAGTTGTGCAAGGATTAAGGTGTGCTACAGAAGCACAGGCCCAGTGTCTGACCAAGAGGCCTAGCATCACAAATACACTCTTTCTTTGCTCCCCCTTCCCATGGAAAAAAACAAAGCTATTCTGGTCACTGTTGTCGCCCTCCACTTTACATGAGGCTCATTTCCATATATGGCCATTTTTACCTTAACTCTTAGCATATGTTATGTACATAATAGTAGGCTCAAAATAAAAAAAGCTTGCAGAACAAAAACAACCCAGCAACTGAATGAATGAATACTTGGTGATTAGTTTATTAATTCTGGTTGTATGTCCTAGACTGCTGCTCCTATCAAATCTTTTGTTGTGGCATAGTAAGCAATAAATGTTTGTAGTACTAAATGCCATATCTTTTTACTAAGAGTTTCTATTTTAGGGTATAATATAGATGTAAGACTTCTAGCACAAGGTGACTACCTCCACACAAAAAGCTAGCTATACCTTTTTCATTCAGAGTCCTGCGTACATTGTCTAGGAGTAGAAACTTCTGCAGTCAAAACTTGTGGTGGGATTGCAGGTAAAATATAGGGCACTCAGTTAAATTTGAGTTTTGGATAAACTATGAATAATTGTTTAGTTTGAGTATGCTCTTAATATTGATGGGTCCTTCCTTTATGGAAAACTATTGCTTATCTGAAATTCAGCTTTAACTGGGCCTCCTGTGTTTTTATTTACCTAATCTAGAAGCACTACTTGCGAGGCTATAATGAAATAAAATGACAAAGATCCTACTCCATCCTGGCACCAGGGTTGAGTGGGGAGGCCACAGGTGGCTGCTAATTGCTCTTCTTTCATTCCTTCTGATCTCCTGAACCATTAGACCATTGAGTAGTAAAGCAGGCTTCCCACACAAGAGAACTTGCATGCCAGCAACCTCCAACTCACTCACTGGATCCTTGGCCTCATTCTAAAGGGGCCAAGACTCTTGATTAAGACTCAAGAGTAAGAGGTCTCCAGTTATAGTTTCATCTTCTCTTGCTGTTGGTGAGTCTTCTTCAAGTCACCTAATCTTTTCAACTTCTTAGCTTAATGAGCAAAAATATACACACCCCAGGGTATGTGGTCAACAAATGCTACTCATGATTATTTCATCTTAATTATTATCATTACCATGGGCCCAGGGAGAAAGAGACCATGCAATCGAAATGAAACCAAACATTCTGCATTTCAATCCTGGTACTGGCATGTAAGGCTTCTTAACTCTGGCCAAGTGACTTAGCCTCCATGAGCTTCAGTTTTCTCCAGGAAGGGGAACAACATCTACTAGAGAATCAGTGTCTGTTGGTCTGTTTGATTGTTTTCAGGAATAACTGATATTATGCATGTTAAGACTTTCACTGGGCATGCATTAAATATTGAATAAGCCCAACTACATGAGGCTCCTAAGTTAATTAGTGGGGGTACCATGGGCACTAGGGTCTCCCTACAAAGAAGAGAGACATTTCATTCTTGTTGCTGAGAATCAGTTCTGAGATTCTGTTGTGTTTTTCAGATGACAAGCCAGATAAGGAGTCAGATGACATGGGCAAAGTTCCGAAGCCAGATTTCCCCAGATTCCTAAATGTCTTGGGCAGAGAGATCATTGAGGATGCGGTGTCACTCTTCCTTGGCTCCATGCTGAGGCACAAGTAAGCACAGAGGCGAGCCTTGCTTTTGTCTAGTTCGCTGCTGGTAATGACCACATTGCACTAAAATGAATGAGAATAAAATTCGTGGTGCATGTCAATGTATTATTTTAATTAAAAAGTGTGCCCTTAAGTCTGATTTCCTTGAACTCTTTGGGGTGAGCGTATTCCCATCAAACAGTTCTATAAAATATTTTTATCTCAGGACCCAGTAAGGAGGAAGAAGAGCACCAGACCAGAAGACAGAGAGCCAGGTCTGGTCTGGGCAGAGGTGCTCCTTCACTAGGTGATCTTGGGCAAGGTGGTCCCTCTCTGTGGGCCTCAGTTTGCTTATCTTTAGAGTTAAAGGAATAAAGTACCCATCCAGTGCAGACCCTATAATTCTTTGGTGAAGGTGGTGAGTAATGGTGTGTTCAACAGCTACAGTTGTGATCAATCCTGCCTGTAATTTGAGTAACCCAAAAGGGTCAGAGACAGTTGCTACTCTGTCCTCAGAGACAATCTACATGAGCGTTTTGATTATGAGGATTTTCCTTGGTGGCAGATCACACATCTTCCAATGTTCTCTAACTGCTTCCAAGCCCCTGGGCCCAACTGCTCATGCATCTTATTCCAGTCTACATAGCTCTGATTTTTACTTCTGCTTTGCCCTGTTCATTCTCCCCATATTACTCTCCCTAACTTCAACTCCCCGGGATCCGATTCATTCTAAATTTCTAGGTATTTTCAATCTCCACCTCTCTGAGCCTCTGCTCTCCAATCCTCTCCTTCACAGACAGACCCCTCGGCAGAGTTTAAAAAAACGTGCTCTATTATTTACCTCCTTCAGAATTCCCTGGAGAACTTACACAAAATGCAGACTCCTTCATTCCATCTTGCGCCTTCCTGGGACAAAGCTAAGGATATGCTTTTTAACAAGCTTTCAGGAGGTTCTGATGATTCTGCTATAGGATAGATTTTTGAAAGCCTTTGATTATATGTTCTGAGCCACATGGCTGGGTATGAAGGAGTTGCATAGCCTTTAAATTTGTATTCATATTTTGTGTAAATGTGACTATTTGCATTTTCTAGAAAAATGCTTCTAACTTCTACTAGCTCCTCAAATGGGGTCTATGACCAATAACAGACTAAGAACCACTACCATGTAGAAGTAACCAGAGGTCATTTTGTAATCTCTGATCTGCATAAATAAATATAGTACCATGTGAATGGGCAGAATTCTGCATACAATCCTCATGCATGAATGTTGAAGCTTACAGATGCTTATTTTTATATTGTTATTTTTCTATTGTGGCTGCTTTTACAACTGGTATGTCCCCATAATTGTTAATGTAAATGAGGAGGGGACTGACAAGCAAACAATAAGAGTAGTAACCATTATGTACAAAGTACAGATTAGAATTGAGTTAAAGTCATATTGTTGTAAATCACAATAGCAATGCAGGCGGTTGGAACTATCATAGTCCTTTTTATTCCTCCCCTGGGGAATTCCCCAGATGTAAAATAGCACTTTTTCTTCTATGAACCCTGAAAGTTGACTATCTAAAATACTAAAAGACTGCAGTCAGCTCTGGGTTTAGAAATGGCACCTCATCTTCTACCATTTCATTTCTTTCATTATATTCTGAATAAATAATGTTCTTTCTGTTCCTGGAACTAACAGACATTTCAGGCCTTCTGTCATTGCTTTCGTTTCTGCCTAAAACTTTTCTCATGGCTGGTTCTTTGTCCTGAAGCTCACCTAAAAGTTGCCTCCTCAGAAAACTACTCTATAATGACTCTTATTAACACTGTCTTCTTTCATTTTCTGGTTCTTCTCCATCACTTTACCTTGTTGTAGTGTCATTAGCACAATCTCAAATAATTTATTTATTTTTAATATAAAGTATTAAATATTTTTAACATGGAAGTAGGGATCAGATCTATCTAGCTCATTGCTATAGCACAGTACCTTATGAATTATATCAGGTACTCAGTAAATAGTTCTTAAATTAATTAAGGGAAATTATCTTAGAAATCAGATCTAAAGCCCATCTGCCCCAATTTAACTGAAAGAATCTTGAGGGAACTTTGTTTAAAAAATAGCAGTCCTTGCTCAAGGTAACAAATCTAACTGTCCCCTCTCTCTCTCCAACGGATGACCATAAATATAATAGGAAATGGAGAATGAGAGGAGACTATCAAGATGTATTCCTAAGCACTTAATACATACAAAGTAGGGGTAGGAATTGTAAAGGGAAAATCTAGACCAGAAGTCTGTCCTCCTCAAAGAATTTGCAGATTTTACAGTAACATAACATGAGCAAATGCAATGATAATTAAAATGCCAAATAAGATAAATATCAGCCAAATATTATAGGTAATTTCTAGAGGAAAAAAAATGTCACTGCAGCCAGACAGTGACAGTTTTAGGGGAGTGGTTTTGGCAAAGGTGAGATGAAATTTGGACCTTCAAGGACTTGATTTGATTAGATAGAATGACAGGAATGTTGAAACTTCATAAAGTGAAAATCCTGCTTTATTTTTCCAACATATCTGGTGCCTAAGTACTGTGTCAAGCACATAATAAATGCTAGATATTTACTTTTAGGACAGTGAGTAGACTGGCTTGCTCCCTCCACCTGCTCCCTCTATCTGCCTTCTGCATTATTTTAGAGCTATGTAAACTGGATTCTGGTCACCTTTGAGAAGCCTTTAATGCTTGTGAATTTCCCCCAGTCCCCTGGGTTTCCATGAAACATTCCTGGTTCTCTCTTCACCTCTAGCCATCCTATCTCATTCTCTTTGTTTGACTTTTCTTCATGCCTCTGTCCCTTAAAGAACAATCCTCCTCAAGGCTCCAAATGTAACCTGCCTGCTTTTTCACATCACAGCATTCACATTGGGACTATTAGTTGCAATTTAATGAGTTCCAAATTCAAACATCTATTGTACTCCTTTTTCTAAGCTACAGACTAAGGTGACTAATTGTTTACTACAAAACCCCACCTAGATCTTCCATCAACATCTCAAATTCAATTGTTCTAAATGCAAGTCCAACATCTCAGTACATACCTGTTCCCTGTTCCCCTGTTCCTTATCTCAGTAAGGCACATCCTTTCTCACCCAAAATCCCGAAATCTTGGGGTCTTCTGGGATCCTTCCTGCTCATCACCAACTTCACCTAATTCTGAATATTCAACCACTAACTTTTTTCCCCATACCATTTCTTTTCTTTAACTCCACTGACTTGTTGTCTAGTCCAGTCCTTCATCATCTTTCCTGCAATCATTTAATTAGATTGGTAGTTAATTCATTTCACTGTTTCTGTCTATACTCACTCCCATCCACCCTAAACCTACTCCCAGGATTATATAACAGAAACACGTAGTTGGTTCTATCATTGCCAAGCTTAAACTCCTTTAATGATTTCCCTTTGCCTACAAAATCAGAGCAAACACATTCAGTTGGTGTTAAAGATTCTTCCCTGAGGCTTATATTTCCTTCAATCATCTCTCTCACTCCTGCATCCAAGCACCTGATGCCCTAATAACAATTGATTTCTGTTTCGGGGTGGGTCACATTTGTATAAACCGCCGATATCTTTGCATGGGCTTCTCCCTCTGCCAGCAATGCCTGGCCCGCAAACCCCAACTTTTTTCTCCTCCCCTGACAAGTCTAATCGTTTTCTAAAGTCCAATTCAAAGACAAGCTCTCCAGAGACATCACAGACCTCCACAGTTTAAAAACTTAAGGTATTCGTGCTCTGGGATTTCAAAATGCTTTGTAGAAACCTTCATAACAGTTTCTTCCCCCATCATTTTAAGTTACTTGCATCTCTATGTGACTATTTTCACCACTGGACTATATAACCTTCTCACAGACCACTTTTAAGTCATCTTTTACCATCTCAGCAGCTACCTCATACCCAATCCTTAAACAGTAGACAACAGCGATTCTGGCACTAATTCATGATTCTAGAGATCTAAATTTTAGACTTTGCCTTGCAGTTTATCAGCCATATGACTTATATTGTTTAATCTCTTTGAACTTCAGAGTTTTTTTCATATGTAAAAGAAGATAAAATCATTCATTTTTTCATTCAATCAATATTTATTAATTTATACTACGTGCTAGGCATTGTTCTACGTACTGGGGATATATTACTGAACAAATATATCAAAATATATGTATATATAGAGTATGTATTTGAGTAGACACCTAATTAATAGATTTGTTTAAATATTTAAAGAAATAATTATGCATAAATGTCTTTTCAACTATGAACTGTTATGGGAATCTTAGATCTTATTTCTTTCTGACATAGAAAAATTTGGAAAAGTAAAGTACAGCTCAAACATTATAAGACACCCTGGTGCTCATTCTAACGTTTCTATTTAGTCTAAATTATAATTAATTTTTACTCTTTATTTTTTCTTTTCAAGTGATTTTGTGGAATTTGATGCTAAACAAGAACATTCATCAAAATGACCTCCCAGGTGATTTTAATTAACAATTTACAACTTAATAATAGTATACAAGACAAAGAAAAAAAAGTCTGTCTGATTTTATTTAATAAAGTTGGACACCCATGCCTACCTACGCAGAAAAACTATATTCTTTCTGGTTTTGTTTTGTCTGTGCAGGAGTTTTTAAAGATTAATTTTAAATAGATTTATAATCATCTTAAAGATGATAATACTATAAGGATTAAGGGTGGAGGCACTATTGTGAGTGAAACAAGTAAGCACCAGGAGTGAGGAGACCTGATTCCTGTCACAACTCTACTGAGAACTTGTTTCACGCACACCCAAGCTGTGGAATGATGGGATTATATGCACTAAAACCTAAGGGCCCATGTAATCAGGCCATCATCACCCACAAGAAGAGTCAGACTTGCTGAACCTAATTCCAGGAGGAAGGACCAGCAAACTCCCTAATCCCACAGAGTCAGATTTATGTACAAACAATGTTTGAAGGGCTCGGAAATATTTGCTGTTTTCTTATCCAAGTCTGTCCTGAGATACAGAAATATAAAAACAGAACTATAGAACTGGAAAATAATTATATCACTATCTAGCATTAACTGAGTACTTACTCCATTTTAGGCATTACGCTAAGTGCTATATATGTGCTACCTACTTTAATGCTAACATCCCTATTTACAATAGGTATTGTTATCCTTAAATTCTATAAACAAAAAAGCCAAGGCTCAGGGAGATTTATGTATGGGCCACATTATAAGGGAGGAGGGAAGGATTTTAACGCAAGCAGCCTGGTCCCAGACTCTGCTTCCTCACTAACCCATAGTGCTAGTGGAGAACAAATGAAAATAGTGTAGAAGCAAGCAGTAGAAAACAGTGATTAAGCTGTCTGACTTCAGACGTGCCTCAAGGTGCCCATAGAAATAACCACTACACCTTTGGTTAGTTGAGTTATCTCACTGTCATCTCCAGGAGGCATGGCCTTTCCCAAATTCCATTTCGTACCTGACCTGGGAACATGCCTCTTCTCTGCTGCTCCATTTCATTACTTGGGTGTGATGACTGCAAGCTCAGAAAGCCACTATCATGTTATCCCAGAACTTAGCCCCTCCTTTTCCATAAACTCTGAAAGATGGAA
>PVKM010031350.1:0-16840 GCA_004027735.1 Carollia perspicillata | reverse complement strand
ACAATATTTGTCCTTTTGGGTCTGGCTTCACTTAGCATAGTATTTTCAAGGTTCATTCATATTATGGCATGTATCAGTGCTTCCTTACTCTTTACAGCTGAGAAATATTCTGTCATATGGATATACCACATTTGATTTACCTATTCATCTGTCGAGGGACATTTGGGTTGTTTCCACCTTTTGCTATTATTACTACTATGGCTATGAATGTTCCTCTGCCAGTTTTTGTTTGAAAATGTTTTCAGTTCTTTTGGGCATATACCTAGGAGCTTGTTTATTTTTAAAACTTGTTTGTTCTTAAAAATCCTTTATATTAAATTCCCTTTTATTTTATTTTTATTATTTTTTTTTTCATTACCATTTAGTCCCCTTATACAACCTCCCCACAGCAATCATTGCCCTGTTGCCCATGTCCATGAGTCTTTTTTCTTTTTTGCTCAATCCTCCACCCCTAACCTCTTCCCCGCCACTAGCTGTCATCTGTTAAGTTCCCCTTTTATTCCCAGTTTGCCAAAAGTTCTTATTATGAATGATAATTCAGTTTCATTAAATACTTTTTTTAAATCTATTGAGTCAGTAAGCATCTGATTTTCCCCTTTATTCTAATAATGTGGCAGACTAAATGGTTTCTTGTTTATTTGTCTTGGCTTATATCCCTTTTTTCATTTATTTGTTTTAGTTTCTTTTTTTACAATTACAATTACAGTGTATCTCTAGCAAGTAATACTGCTTCTTTTTAAAACCAGTAAAAGCACATAACCTAAAATTTATCATCTGAACCGTTTTTAAGCATACAGTTAAGTAGCGTTTACTATATTCACATCATTGTGCAAAAAATCTCTAGAACGTTTTCAGTTTGTGAAACTGAAACTGTGTACCTGTTTAATAACACTTCCCCACTTCCCCTTCTCTTCAGCCCTTGGCAACCACAATTCTTCTTTCCGTTTCTGTGAATTTGAACCACTTTAGATTCCCCTAAGTTTTGATGGTTTATGCGGTTATGTAGGAGAATGCTCTTGTAAGAGATACAGGATAGGGCAAAAGTAGGTTTACAGTTGTGAGTACGTGAAACACAGGGTTTATATTTGTGGTGTTATTCATTCATTTACCCGCGAACGACCGTGAACCCGCTTTGCCCTGCCTCGCACACCGGGCAGCGCCGGCCAACGAGCGAGACCTCCCGTTGTCAACTCACTGTCAAATCGTTCCAAAGAAACAATCATTTGTGCTATTCTTGCAACTTTTCTGAGTTGGAGATAGCTTGAAAATAACATTTCAAAGAAAGATTGATATTTTTTCTTAAATATTTAGTATATTCACCAGTGAAGCCACCAGGATCTAGAATTTACTTTGCAAGAAAATTTTTAGTTGTAAATTCAGTTTTCTCCTTGGCTTCTGTCATTTTGGCAAGTTTGTATTTTTCTAGGAATTTTACCCATTTCATCTAAATTTTCAAATTCATTGGCATAAGATTGTATATGCTGTCCTCTGACCTTTTAAAGTTTATGCTTTTGCTTTCTACTTTCTTTGGTTTTAGTTTCCTGTTAGTTTTACTACTTCTTGAGATGGATGTTTGAATCATTGATTTTTGTCTTTATTACAAATAATGCTGCTATGAATATTTGTGTACAAGCTTTTGCATGAACACCGTATTAATTTCTCTTGAGCGTGTATCTAGGGTCGGAATTGCTGGGTCTCATGGTAACTCTATGTTTAATTTTTTAAAAAACTGCCCGACTGTTTTCCAAAGTGTGTGCACCTTTTTCATTCTTTAAAGACATGTTTTATGTACGTTTTCTAATTGTTCTCAGCCAAAGGTTGGCCTAACACAAACTAACCCACCACCACTGGAACCGGAAGTCTCAAATATATCTTTCCCGTATTTTGTCCAGGTTTGTTACTCCTTCTCAGTGCAAAATTTGGTCATGACCACTCAGTCCACCCTTGTTAGGAGAACACTCATGCATTTTAACTTGAAATGATTTTTTTAAGGTTTCATGTATTTATTTTTAGAGAGAGAGGAAGGGAGGGAGAAAGAGAGGGAGAGAAATATCAATGTGTAGTTGCCTCTCATGCACCCCCCACTGGGGACCTGGCCTGCAACCCTGGCATGTGCCCTGATTGGGAATCCAACCAGCAACAATTTGGTTCACAGGCCAGTGCTCAATCCACTGAGCCACACCAGCCAGGGCTTAGCTTAAAATGTTTATGTATGTGTTCACTACTAATGCTTTGACATGGGGCCTGCCCTTTTCCTGGAGTAAGGGTCCCCTGATAAGGGTGCACCTGGTATTTCACACACTGCACACGTTATGTGTTCCATATACGGTGCAGTTTCCATTTCACCAAAGTGGAAGCATAACTTAAAGATAGTCCTGGAGCAACCCGGTTGCAGAGTCTTTTAAAATTTTTATTATTTCCCACCCTAATTGTTTATGAGTATCTCACCTGTTTAATTTGACAACTGTAATTTCAGCAATTTTTTAATCTAGTTTTTCCAAAGCATTCAACATGGCTTTTGTAGAAGTAACAAATGGTCTTTCTTTTTGCATGTATTTCATCAGTTTAATTAAGTTACATGTTTAATTGAATGTTTAAATGTTCAGTTTAAATATTTAATTAAATGTTTAATAAATTATATGTAATTAAATTACACATTTAATTGAATTGCATAATTACCACATAATAAAAAGTGGAACTGGCATATGCAGGTTCAAGAACAAACACAGCTAACCCTTGTGAGCACTGAACTCAATGGCGGGAGCAGAGGGCTGTCTTACTAGCATTGAGGGTTTGTCAGACCCTGGGCGTTGGTTAGAATGTTTATAGAGGGAACGGGACCTGCCAGTCAGCATGCTGAGCAAGCGAAGTGGACGTTGTGTGAGAGACCTTGTAGAGGTACGTGAGGCTGAGACAGCAGCCGCACAGGAAAGCAGTAGAGAAGGGGCTCTTGGGGATGTAAAATTCTGAAAACAGTGCCTGAGGCATAAAAAGCACTTATGGTAATAAGGTTAAGCAGTGGGTGTGATCATGACCGTTTTCATCAGCATCGCCAGGGGTGTCTGGGAAGCATAGGAAGGACCTCCGACCCGTCTCCTGCCCTCCTAACCCAGCCACCCTCCGGAGACAAAGCTCTCCGAAAGAGAGCACTGTGCAATGAACTGGCGTACATCCACCCGCTGGAGTACTCAGCCATACGGCTGAACCAGCTAGAGGTGCACACAGCAACTTGGATGTATCGCAGGGGCATCATGTGGAGTGAAACGAAGGCTGCAGGCTATACGATCGCCTACACCACAGTCTATCAAAGGCAAGACCGTAGCAACGGAGGACAGATCGGTGGTTGCCAGGAGTTAGAGGTCGGAGGAGGTTGATTACAGTGGGAGAGCATAAGGGAGTTTGGGGGGATACCAGAATTGTTCTGCATATGTTAAAATTTATAGAACTGGCCCTGGCTGGTGTGGCTCAGTGGATTGAGCACTGCCCTTTGAAACAAAGAGTCACTGGTTCAATTCCCAGTCAGGGCGCATACCTGAATGCAGGCCAGGTCCCTAGTAGGGGGCATGTGAGAGGCCACCACACATTGATGTTTCTCTCCCTCTCTTTCTCCCTCCTTTCCCCTCTCTAAAAAAATGAAGTACCTAAATAAAATCTTTAAAAAAAGATAATTAAAAAAGTTCATAGAACTGTATACTCAAAACAGCTACATTTACTGCATGTTAATTTGGAAAATAAAATGAAAACTTAGAGAAATAAATTGCACAGTGGAGAGTGTCGTAGGGTCTGGGCGTGTAAACTGGTATGGCCCCAAGTGCTGCCTGCTGGTGCTGCTCGGGGGCAGAGCACGTGCACCAGGCCTCGTCCTCCTCCTTGGCCATCATCACTCACCTGCTTTTCTCTTCCTGTGTTAGATTGGAGCTGGAGGGAGCATCACTGGGCTGAAGTTTAACCCTCTCAACACCAACCAGTTTTTCATCTCCTCAATGGAGGGAACGACTAGGCTGCAAGACTTTAAAGGCAACATTCTCCAAGTCTATACCAACTATGGCACCTGCAAGTGAGTAGTTTAACTACTAAGGGAAAGGGCTAGGCTCTCAGTGCAGTTCTGGTGAGAGCATTCAGATCCCGCTTCTTTGACCCACACCTGGCACAGGGAAGTAAGGAGAGGTGTGAGCCACTCTCCATCCTTCTTCCTCTTTCTCGGACTCTTTCTTTAGCTGCTCTTCCTCCGGTCCAGGTGGGTAATTTGGGGAGGAGTTCTGGAGCTCCGCTCTTCTCAGCAATGGAAGGGCTTCAGCTCTCCTGTAAGTCCTTCATTCCTGTCTTCAATGAGACCTTGATTCTCACTAGACAAGTCAACATGGCGTGGGCCCAGCTAGCCACTTAAAGCATGGAGCAGGAGATGAGCACTTAAACTTCATTCCCTACATCCGCTGGGGTGTGATGGCCTGACCAGTTCCATGATGGAAGCCTAAATGGATAAAATCATGTCCATAAAGCACTTCAGACTCCCCAAAGCAAGTGGTTGTAGAAACTATAAGATACTTGTCGCTTTGATTTCAAGCCAGAGACAGGCCCCTGCTCCCTCTGAAATTGAGGGTGTGCGGGTCTAACTAGCCCTGGATGCCATCCTGGACTGCCCCACGGGGGTAAGAAATACTCGTGCAATCAGGACACATGAGGATAGACCCAGCTCTAGGTTTCTCTTCCATGAGAAACTCTCCCTCTGGAAGGTATTTACAGGGGATACAAAAGGCGGCACAGCAAGGACTCGAGGGTTCGAGCTCTCCTGGTTGGATATCGGGATCCCTGAAGCACTGCCCTCCCCATGTCCTTCATCCTCAAGTCTCTGGGTTATGTGTGCTTTTTCCCCTAAATGCTCAGAAGGGGGCAGAAGTTCCTTTCTAGCCAGCTCTGAGGAACAGAGCTGGGCAGTCCCTGTTTGGTTTGTCATCTCCTTTGGCTCAACAGGTAGAGAGCAAAGAGACAGAATCATAAAGGAGTCTTCCTCAGAACCCAGGGATGCATGGGGCAAGCTAACCTGAGGACTTGCCTTATAGCCCTGAGGTCTGGCTGCCTCAGGGGCTCATACTGGCTGAGGATCCCAGGCCCAGCAGACAAATTTTTGAGTCCCATCACCCCATACCGTCTACAAGTCTAGGCATTTTTCCCTGGGAACCCATGGCAAGAGAGTTATTCATTCATTCAACAAATATTTATTATTGAGTGTCTATGTGTTAGACACCAGAACTACGACAGTGGATGCATGGACCTTGCCTCTGTCCCCAAGAACCTTACAGCAGTCTTTCCTTCCAGCTTCTGGTTTTGCAGCCTGGATGTGTCTGCAGAAAGACGCGTGGTGGTCACGGGAGACAACGTGGGGCATGTGGTCCTGCTGAACATGGATGGCAGGGAGGTGTGTTCTCCGGAGCCCCGGGACTCCCTTTCCCTGCTTCTCCCCCGCCCCCCCGCCTTGTTCTCTGCCCCCACCTGAACCAAGCTTTCCTCTGCAGCTTTGGAATCTGAGAATGCACAAGAAGAAAGTGACCCATGTGGCCCTGAACCCGTGCTCTGATTGGTTTCTGGTCACAGCCTCTGTAGATCAAACAGTGAAAATCTGGGACCTGCGCCAGGTTAAAGGGAAATCCGGCTTTCTCTACTCGCTGCCGCACAGGCATCCTGTCAACGCAGGTGGGATAGACTTCCTCCTTGCTGTAGACCCCGCCTACCCCACCCCTCCCGGGGCTTTCGCTCCAAGTTCAGAAGCCGCTAGGTCAAACCTTTACCCCTGACAGCATCTGCCAAGCTGACGTCTTGGAACCTTTCTGACTCTAGCTGCCCCCATCAGCTGTGAAGTCTCTAGAATATTTTTGTTCACAGCCCAGATTTACTTCTTCCCTTCCACTCCTGTCTAGAGAATAGTGGGAGGGAGGTTGTCCCTGCAAGAAAAGGCCTGTGAAGGCCGGGACAACGGGGGACCCGTGGCTCCTTCAGCTCAGGGGCTTTTCACTTGCCAGCTCATTTCAGTCCCGATGGCGTCCGGCTCCTGACCACCGACCAGAAGAGTGAGATCCGGGTTTACTCTGCCTCCCAGTGGGACCGCCCCCCAAGCCTGATTCCACACCCTCACCGCCACTTCCAGCACCTGACACCCATTAAGGTGAGTGACAGAGTAAAGAACTGTGATCGTGGGTGGGGACAGATCAGGCCTGCCCAAGGTGGAGAGAGGACAGCAGCAGCCTGTCCTTCCATATCTCTTCCTGCCCCGACACAAAGCAGTCTCTTGTCCCCTGGACCTCTCTGCTCCTTTTGTCCCACTTCTGCAATCCCATTTTGCGGGGTTTTGTTTCTCTGATAAGCTGTTTTCCTGAGTTTTTTCCACCCAGCCCCGGTCTCCTTGCTGAGGGCATTTTCTAAGATCCTGACCCTCCGTTCTGCCCTCTGGTTGGGCGTATGGTTGATCTGCACGCTAACCTGAGCCCACTTCTTGTGAACAGCTTCTCTAGCTCACTCCCATGGTTCACAGTCCAAGTCCTGAGGTTCCTTCCTGCCCAAGGCCCTAAGCAGTCTGAACGCTGCCAGTTCTCCCCTCTACTGTTTTATATTCTTTTGCAGAACCACAGCCCTGTACTGTGGTCAGTGCAGCACAATGGTGAGGCACGCCAGCATCAGGCAGGCACGCCCCTCTGGGTTAGAAGCTTGGGTGAATTACTTCCGTTTGGGATTTCGATTTCCTTGTTCAGTTTCCATTATTCCCCTGTGAGGGGAATAATCGTATCTAACAAGGTTGCTGTGAGGCTGAATCAGTACACGTAGAGCATACGCCTAGCACCTGGCAAGTGCTCAGGAAACGGAGATGATTTAGTATTACAGTGGCCCCCACACACCTCAAATCAAATCCAAGTTCTTAATAGTACCAAGGTCCTTCACGTGTTCCCGCGGGCTCATCTGTTGCCATCTCTCACTTCATAGCCAGTGAAGCCAACTTACAACTTCCCAAGTGTGACCTGTGACTTACTTCCCAGCCTTTGCATGTACTTCTTCCTGCTTACCATCTTTCCTCCTTCAAACTTCCTTGAGAAGTTTCTTAGGAAAATCCCATCCCATCGGTCATTCCAACAGCTGTTCACATTTGTTTTGAGTGGGATGATCTGGGGAACGTAGGTTTCCTTCCCTTTTCAGCCCCGGGCCACCCTCTCCTCAGCCCTCACCGTGCACGTTGATGAGGGAGGTAGTGGTGGGGTTAGGTATGTGCCCTGTTTGGTTTTGGTTACCAGAGACTTTTGCCTTTGTCGTGGGCTCACCTTTTGGTTAATGTCTGGGTCAGGCTGATGTTAAAACATTGATCAGTTTGTATGATCTCAGCAAATGCAAGAGACAAGTCTTGAACGTGTCCTAAGGGCCGGCTGGGAATTTGAAATTTACAGTGGTAGATGTATACACAACTGAAAACTATTCTTGTAGATTTGCGTAGGTCTTATCTCCATTATTAAATTGTTGGCAACTGTATTAACAATTGTTAGTGGCAACGAATACTTTTAAAGTCCCTTTTGATCATGTGCTGCATTTACTCTCGTGACCAGCTTTTCCATCTCTTAGGCAGCCTGGCATCCTCGGTACAACCTCATTGTTGTGGGCAGATACCCAGATCCTAATTTCAAAAGTGGTACCCCCCACGAATTAAGAACAATTGATGTCTTTGATGGAAGCTCAGGGAAGTTGATGCATCAGCTCTATGACCCAGAGTCTTCTGGTATCAGTTCGGTGAGGTTTGGGCCCTCAAATGATGGGAGGATGCAGGGAATTCCGCCAACTCATTGACCAGAAATGATCAGAAATGAGTCTTTGCGTGCCCTCCTGATACCTTCACCCCCTCCTCACGCTTATCCCCTTGTCTCTGCAGCTCAATGAGTTCAATCCTATGGGGGACACGCTGGCCTCTGTGATGGGTGAGTGAAGTCAGCTGTATCTCAGACTGGCCAAGCCTGACCCTGCTCCCCAAGGTTCAGTGCACGCTAACCCCAGCTTAGCCCTGCCCCATTCACCCCAGGGTAGGAGTCAGTGCAGAAGACAATCAGGAGACAGTGGTCTCTTCGGCCTAGGCCCTCCACCCCTCTTGCTTTGTCTTGGTCACGGCAATGCCTGGCTGCTGTCCAATTCCTGGTATTTCCTTACCAAGTTCTAGGCTCCCTGGGCCGGCCCCAAGCTCTGAGAGACTGACGGTAGAAGGTGAGTCAGACTGGTCTCGCTCTTCCTAGGTTACCACATTCTCATTTGGAGCCAGCAGGAAACAAGGATGTAGAATTGAGAGACGTTAATGAAGGTGTGCTCCAAGCAAGGGCTGGCTTCGAGCCACATGAGAACAAGTCCTGCAGGAAGAGGTGGCTATGCGTTAAAGGGCCAAAGGTATCCGAGTCTTAGGGTTGGAACAAGGATGCTGTGGCATGGGACACTGTGGGGCTGGGACACTAGCATGTTATTGCTCTGGACTTAGCTCCGGAAACTTCTCCAGAGTTGGAGACCCAGCTGCCCCAAGGGTCCCTGCTATATCTAGCCTGGAACCAAGCTTCTCCTGGAGCCAAGGTACTTTTCTCCTCTCTGACGTGTGCTGCCAGAGTGATCAGGTGGGGGTGGTTTTTGATTTGTGCCCCCAACTGACTTGACCAATAAAACTATACTCAACTGAGCTTCTGAGTGGCTCTTCCAGCACTGACCAGGTCAGAGCGCTCCTGGGTCTCCCAAATGAAGAAAAGGCACAGAAACAGCACCAAGAGTCTAAAACTTTCATTTTCCTAAGTTTGTGGGCCACAGTCAGCAGTCGTCCACTTTACAACCTGCGTTTACCTCACATCCCTGGAGACCCCAGCCCAGCTGAGCAGGTAGTAGCTTCACGACTACTGCAATCCACTCTCTGCCCACCTCCCCCGACTCCCTCCCAAGGACCCTTCCAACCCGCTCAGCTACAGGGGTGACCGGGTGCCTCTGGCAGTGTGTCTGACTCTAATGGTGGCTTTGGATGGACAAAGGGAAGCTTGACTGGCTGGCTTTTGGGTGATCTGGTTCCTTGGTGGCCAGTGTTTGTGCCCCCAAAGTTGTGTAGTTTTTCCCAGTAAACTAGGCACCGAGGGAAAACTGTGTCTTCCGAGCCATTTGCCAAAGACTCTGGGACAGAAGAGAGAGAGCAGGTCTTGACTGGGGAGGCAGGCAAGGCAGATCAAGCACCGACTCCTTCAGTGTTTTTATCCCAGGACCCAGGTGAAACTTGACCATGTGTCTATATTCAGGTCCTTAGGGAGCATGGAGGAGGCAGATCCTGCTTGGAGAGAGCCAATATCCAGCACAGTACTTCGTAAACATTGGGCACATGGATACCGAGTGACAGGTGCCATGGGCCAAGCCGAGTCCCACTTGTTCATCTAGGTTGGGATAATCAGAGGGAGGCCCAACCCAGCGTCTCCTGTCCGTGGGCTTGGGAGCAGCAACAGTCAAGAACGAGGGCCAAGCCCACCTCCCCTAGGAGGCAGAGGGAAGGGGGCTAAGTGGTTGTCAGGCGTGGTCCTCCCCATCTGCAATGTGGCGGTAGCCAGGAGGCTGGGCCTGCATCCGGAAGAGGACGGTGAGTAGCAGCACTATGAGAAGGAAGAGGATGGAGCCGCATACGGCCAAGGCCACGATCACCTCTGGGCACAGGGACAGGAAGAGAAAGGGCATGTCAGCACTTATTCAACAAATACTTGACTGCCTACCATATGCCAGGGGCTGTTCTTACAATGGAGATATTCACACTTAGTGACAAATGCCCTGAAGCAAAGCAAGGGGAGGGGGAAGGTATGGAGGGAAGGCATCACCGAGGATAACGTGAGCCGAGACCTGGCGACAGTGAGACAAAGATCTGAGAGGAGAGGGTCCTGTGGTGGGGGCGGGGAGGGGACGGCAAGCACACGCAAAAGGCCCTGCTGTGGGAATAGCTCGGCATGTTCTAGGATCACCAAGAAAATATCACGAGAAAGTGAGGGGCAAGTAGGAGATGGGAGTGGAGGATCAGGCCAAGTGGTAATGAACTTGGATTTTATTCCAAATGTGATGGGAAGTCACTGGAAGACTCTGAGAAGGATAGTAATGTGAACCAATTTACTTTTTAAAGAAATTAACTCTGCTGTACTGGCAGACTGGTAGGGACAGGAAGAGAATCACAGAACATTAGGAAGCTTATCGGTAGTTCAGGCAAGAGATGATGGCTGAC
Source organism: Carollia perspicillata (assembly GCA_004027735.1). Classification (NCBI taxonomy): domain Eukaryota; kingdom Metazoa; phylum Chordata; class Mammalia; order Chiroptera; family Phyllostomidae; genus Carollia; species Carollia perspicillata. Next base: position 6,597 of record PVKM010031350.1, on the reverse strand, counting down.
TGGACTAAAGAGCAAGATCACCTTTTTAAAGGTAGGCTTTTTATTATGATCAATAAAATGAAAGTTCTCAAAGAGGTTGAACGACCTGCTAAACATCTGGTGACAAGAAGCCAGGCAAGAGTCAAAACAAGGTCTGGCCCGGGCCCAGTGGCTGGGTTGGTCGGAGCACCGTCCTGTACAACAAAGGTGGGTCAGTCCCTGGTTGGGGCACATGCGGGAAGGCAACCGATCGATGTCTCTCTCTCTCTCCTGTTCTCTCACTCTAAAATCAATAAACATATCCTTGGGTGAGGATTAAACAAACAAACAAAAACCAAGGTTTGATACGGCATCTGTACTCTCAGCAACTAACAAAGTTATACTACCCAGGTTTCTAGCCACAGAGTCATGCTGCCTTCCCCCAGATGAGAAAACCTTTAGATCCAAAGACACAGCTGCCAGTCACAAGAGTGCTCGGTCTGCCTGCACGGAGAACAGACAGCCGGAGCCGAATCCAAGTAGACCTCACAGGCTGGTGCTATGTTTTAGAAGTAAGTGCAGTGAGCAGAGAGACCAGACAGCAAGTGACTACTGTTCAGGGTAAAAGCGTGTACTTTAAAAGTGGAGATGCTAGGATCTCCTAGTGGATTGGTTGTGGGGGATTACATTATGCAACTAGGTGACTAATGTGGTGTTTGCTAAGACAGGGAAGCCTGGAGGCAGAACAGATTTCAGGGGGAAGAGTGTTTGCTTTCAGACACCAGCTTTGAGATGTCACATCCACGTGGAGACCTCAAATCTGCAGCTGGCTGGGTATGTTAGTCCAGCTCAAAGGCAAGGTCATGAATCTGTGAGTCCTAAGAAGACAGAACTTAGCATAGAGAGGTTGGAGGAGGTCACTTAGGGAGCTGGCACAGATGAGACAAGGGCCAAGATGAGCCCTGGGTCACCCAGTGTGTAGTGGGGCGAAGCCAGTATGGAAGGGGCCTGTAAGTTAAGAGAAAAACCAAACCCAAGAAAGTGTTTAAGGAAGGAGTGGCCAGTTAGGTCACGCTGCTGAGAGGTGAGAGAAGCTGACTAAGAATTGGTCACTGGCTTTGGTAAGAGGTCACCGGACCTTAACAAAAGTTAATGGAGTGAAAGGTGACACAAGACTGCCCAGCGTGACCCTGGAAGAATGGGCAGTGAGGAAGTGAAACCAGAGTCTAGGCAACTGGGAAGGACCGCGCTCTAACAGGGAACGGAGAAGCCGAGTGGTAGCTGGAGAAGGATGGGGGTCCGAGAGGTTTTTGTTAGGCTTTTGAGATGGGCCTGGTCCCGGAGGGAGGAAACACTGAGACCTCAGAGGTCCTTGTGGAGGTGGCAACAGATGGCCCTGAGTATAACTGGAGGGGGGCGGGACTTAAGCAGTAGCTTGTCCCAGCAAGTAAGCCGGAGGATGTGGTGGCGGAGAAATGGGACCATTCTCTCCCGACTGTTTCTGTTTTCCCAGTGATACAAGAAGTGAGGGCACCAGCCAAGCATGATCGGGGAGAAGGTGAAACATGGTCTCAGGGTGAAGCAAGCTTTCTAGGGAAATGCAATAAGATGGCTGGAAGCGTGGCAGCTCTCTCAAGACTCGGTATGAATTTCAAGTTGTTCTGGGATGTGACTAGCACAGAGGTAGGCAGCGGCTCACCTGTGTCTGCAGGGCTACTTGTCAGCTGACATTCCTGCTGCCAGTCCTTGGGCACAAAGGGCTCTGTGAGGCGAAGGAAGTCCTGCAGTGGACAGCGGTGAGGGCAGCCGGGCAGGCTCAGCGGCCAGGGGGCCTTATCACTCTCATTCCGAAAGTACATCTCCACTGAGAAATTTCTGAGGGGTGATAGGGAATAAGATGGATGCTGCTCACCAGGCCTGTCCCGGAGTCCTTGGGCTGCCCGCAGCCACCATGCAAGGGCCCCTCCAGAGCGCTGACTGGTGGCCCCACTCACCCATTATCTTCCTGGTACAGTTCGAATATGTGGCAGGAGGCATAGGGGGCTTGTTTGCCATTGTAGACATACAGTGCCATTTGCAGAGCAACCAGAGTGGTATCATGCTGTAAGGCAGAGGGGCTCCCCATTAGCACTGCTCCCCCACACCCCCCAGGCACTGAACAGGGAGGAAATCCGGCTCCTCATCGGATGCCGGCAGGCTGGCGACTATGGGAGCTTACCGCAGAGTAAACCAGCAGCTTGGGGAGGTGGGCGGAGGTCGCCATCAGTGTCAGGTTCTTCCGGATCTGAGCCAGCAGGACTCCTGAAGGAGAAAAATCCCCAGTGTCAGGGGCTGCGGCCATCACCGTCTCCCGATCAATCTCTTTGTGGTCCCCCCGCCCTCTGCTAGTCCTGGGTCTGACCACCAACACAGAGAACTCTCTAGGTGCTTGGGAATCTGCTCTGACAACTGTCAGGTTTACAGGGGAGCAAGATAAAACAAGTTCTCCGTATTTCAAGACAGGTGTAGAAACCAGCCCTTTTATACATGAGCTACAAGGCCCTGCCCCTGTTTGAAGAATTCCTCCAATCTGGAACAAATATAAACTTAAGATTGCTTCAGAACACAGGAGACAGTGGCTCCAGGCTGAGGGAGCCCCGCCACTGCAGGCTCTGAAAACCGCTGGATGTCAGGAAGGTCTGACCACAGCACTCCCTTCAGCCCTCAGAGCAGGGAGCTGGCTTGTCCGTGGCTCACAGCCTTCTTTCACAGTGGTCCCCAGTGGGTCTCTGGAGGTCGCTGTGCACTTAAGGGAGAAGGGTCTTCGGGCATGAGTGAAACAAGAACGTGAACAGCAGAAAAGAAGCATGCAAACCCGATTGTGGTCATTCACGGTGACAACCACGCTAAGCATCTGGCAAATTACAGAGACTTTGGTGACTAATGGGAAGACTAGAGGGAGTCTAAGGGGTTCTGAAGGAGCAGAGAACACTTCAGATGCAGAAGTTAAGTGTGTGAGAAGCCCCCAGAGGCAGATTTTTAATGCTGTGGGGTCCTGAGGAAGGGAGTGACATGCTGCTCTCGTCACTCACCCCCCTGAAGCCGGACCTTCTCTGCCTGCTCGTAGATCCCGAAGAGGAAGAGGAAGCTGAAGTCCTTTAGGTGGCTCAGACGCTGCATGGCTTGGGGTGAGGCCCAAGGTGGCAGGACCAGCCCATGTGTTTTCTGCGTATCGCAGTGGGCGGGTTAGCTCCCCTGGCCTAGGCCAGAGCCTCTCCAGGGGCGTCTCTCTTCCCCAGTGAGAAGGTGCCTGTGTGTGTGAGGGGAGGGAGAGGAGAGGCAGAGGGACTGGAACCAGGAGACATGGCGGACAGTGTTGAGGCTGCCAGGCATGGGAAGGGAGGCTCGAGCACCAAAAGCATGACTCAGCAGAATACCACCAGAGTTCTGGGTGGAGAGGGGCAGGAACTGCTGACAATCAACAAACGATTTCCCACTCTGGGGTTCTTTTCCACCCTCGGGGGAAGTTCCCTTGTTTCACAAGAAGCAGGTGGCTTGCCTGGACCTCCCCAGTGGCAGTGGTAGCCTGGCACTGTGGTCACCTGGGCCTGCAGAGTGCAAGAGGACAGTGGTCGCACTCCTAAGCGGGCTCACCTCACAGAAGAGAGTGTCATAGACATTCCAGATGTTCTCCAGTGTCAGGTCCGTAAGCCCTGTCTCGTTGGCCACCATATCCAGAAATTGCTATGAAAAATGGGTCAGGGGATCAGTCCTGCCCCGGTACAAATGGCAGTGTGATGACCTCCACCTCAACCCCACTCACTGCGTGCTGAATACTCTCATTCTTATACTCCGGTGTCTGCCGGGTCTCGTTCTGCAGCTGCTCGTAACGGGGACACGGGCCCAATGGGAACTTCAGCAACTACAAGACCAAAAGGGGGAAGCAGAGCCAGAGAGGGCGTCGGTGATCAGCAGGCCCATGGCCAGTGCTGTCCCTTTCACCGCCTTCAGGGAAGGGCCGGCCAGTCTCACCCTGTCCTCAGCGATGGGCACGGTGTGGACAGGAATAGGCTGCCAAGAGATGTTTGGGTTGAAGCGCTGTATCCCGCTGGGAGGGAAGAGTCCGGCCAGGTTGGCCTCAGCACTCATGAGAGTACGGTCGAAGTCGGTGCTTCGCACGTAAACCTGCAGTGATGACAACAAGAGTCTCCCTTGTGGGGGTGGGTGGGGACCTTTGGCTCCTGTGTGGGGCCCTAGGGGAAGACCCTGTTCTTGACGGCTACCCAGCAAACTGTAAGCTCACCATGCATGTGGCGTTTGCACCCTCTCTGGCCTTCCCAGCAGAGACCCAAATACTCAGCTGCGGGGCCAGGGCTCACCACACTGAAAATGGCTCCTGTGGGAATGGCTCTAGTTAAGATGCCCCTCCCAGTCTTAGTGCTTAGAAAGTAAGGCTCTGTGTTCCGTCTGTTGGTCTAGTTTTATAACGCCTGTCTCTCTAGGCCAGGATCCTTGTAGGCAGAAATTATCTCCATTCACACTCCCTTTTATAAACTGGCTTGGAGACCAAGGAGAGGAAATAAGATAAAGAACAGAGTGGAAGAAGGAGGAGAAAGCTGTGGGGAAGGGCAAGACCAGGACAGAGCTGGCCCCCAGTGGAACAATAACAACATCTAGAGACTCCTGAGACAGCTGTGGCTGAGGGTGGTAACCAGAGAAGAGCTATCCCCATCCGTGGGGTGGGGAGAGGGCCTCAAGGCACTGAAACACTTGCCAGTCTTCCCTGACATCCTCTCTGTCTTCCCTGCTCCCTTTACCTCTTGATCCTGTGTGGCTAAACTGTCACCCCCACTATATTCTAAGCTCCACAAAGACAGAGATCATAGCTGTGTGGTGCAGCATTATGTGCAAAGTGTTAGCATAATGCTTGGCCCATAGCACGTATTCAATAAGTGTCTTCATGGAAAGCCTGAGTTATTTCACAGAGCCAGAAACTACTCTGCCGAATCCTTCCTTAAGTCCAAGCTTGGATGCTTGATAAGTTTTGCCTCTTCCCAGCCAAGCAGGCGCAACTCAGCTTCTAGGGCATTGTTCTAGACAGCCTTTATTTATTTTTTAAAATATTTTATTTATCTTTAGAGGGGAAGGGAAGGAGAGAGGGAGAGAAATATCAATGTATGGTTGCCTCTCATGTGTCCCCTGCTGGGAACTGGCCTGCAGCCCAGGCATGTGCCCTGACTGGGAATCGAACCGCGATCCTTTGGTTTGCAGGCCCACGCTCAATCCACTGAGCTACACCAGCCAGGGCTAGACAGCCTTTAGATGTCTTATTCTGTAGCTGTAACCAGAAGTGCATGGAGGGAGGCTAGAGTGCCCAGCTTTAGTCTCCCTGAGGACAGAGGGTGAGGACAGCGGATCCCGTCACCTTGCATCTTAAGCTCCCAACCTTACCTCTTTCGGGTGGTAAGAGGTGCTGAGAAAGCCACTGTAGCGCTGCCGCAGGGCCTGGCCCAGCTCCCAGTGCTGTAGCATCCCCTCCTATGGGCAAACCCAAGAGTTAGGGATGGCTCACAAGTCCCACAGGGCTTAGGCACTGTTGCTTTCTGAGTTTACCCATGACTGGAAGTAGGAGTGCACTAATGGGTTTCCAGAAGTCATTTATTAAGTAGCCAGTTGCACATGGCATTGTCTTGGGCATAGAGAAAAGTAAAGTTAAGAAATCTGGTCAAAATCAGCACCCACAATGGACATGGCAGTTTGTCAGGGCCCCAAGTTCCATAGCCTGCTCTAAAGGTCACTCATTTTGAAGCTCATACTGAGGAAGAGCTGGCTTCTGACCCACCTTGGTTAGCTGACCAAACCCCTGGGGCCATTCATCTTCCTGATAGGGGTCCTTGGGATATGTCTTCACTGGTGACCGGTCTCCATGTCGGTACAGCTAAAGAAAGAAAATGGTTTGCCTAAGGCTCAGAAGGGTCTCCTTGATGGGGACACAGAGCCCACCTCTGTCCCATGTTGAGGAGGGAAGCCTCACTACTCCTGGGAAGCCTTAACTCTGCCCGTTGCAAAGACCCCAATTCAGAAGTCAGTAACTTCTTCCAGGTTCCAGAGAGTCTAACTTGGCTAAGCAATGACCCGGGAGATTACAGGCAAAGCCAAAGCTTCAGATGGGAAAAGAAAAGAGACAAAGGCAAGGCAGATGGTAGAGTGACTGGAAAAAAAGCTCACCAAAGACTTCTGTCAGGGTGGGTCTCTTAACCATTCGACCACATCCCTGTCCCAGGGCAGACCACCCGACCCCCGCCATAGAGAACTTCTTACACCTCACTCCCCAGCCAATACCCCCGGGCTCCCAACCCTGCGACCTCAAACCCGCAGACCGGTCGTCTCCTCCTAAACCAGCCTCTCTTCCAGACCTCCAAACCCAGCACCAAGCCCCGCCCCCTCTCTCCACCAGCAAGCTCTGGTGAGAGCCCTTTGGCGACCCCACTTCTCATTACCAAAGTAACGAAGCGCAGAGTCCGGGCCTCTGTAGGCGGCATCAAGTTTACGCGAAGAAGGAACTGAAGAAGAGCCGCCCAGATCCAGCCAAACTGTCCGCCCGCCATCACCGTTATAGTCTAGGCAGCAAAGGGAGAGGAACCCTTTGAGCGGCACCTG
>PVKM010031349.1:0-16849 GCA_004027735.1 Carollia perspicillata | reverse complement strand
CATCTGGAGCTTTCCCCACATCTCCACACCTTTCGTAGTCACAACTCCCTGGGGATGGTGATAAGCCCCCAATATTAGAGTTAGAATCCCAGCTGTCAGATCACCCATCCCAAAGTTTGTTTGGAAATGGAGTTAATTTGGGGCAGGAGGAGGTCTCTGGTGCCTGGAAGTAGCAAGGGTTAGTGGGCACCTTTTCCATCCAAGCAGTGCTGAGAGCTTTAGGTTTAATTGGCTTTATAGGGTAATCTGGGAAGCTACCTCTTTCCTCTCTATCACTGTTCCTATGGGAAACATCTGTACAAATTTGTACAAATGAGATTATTTCCTTTTCAACCTACTTTGAGTCACAGATCAGGGCTCTACTTCTTTGACAACTTCTGAAATGCAAGTTGGAGACTACCTATAATTTTTCTGAATTCAGTAGAATTGACAGAGGTTTGAAGAAAATCTAACTTATTTTTTAATGGCCCTACAGGACTTTCTGGGTGTCTAGACCTCTCCCTGGTAGAGAGGGTAGGGTTTTCAGAAGCAATGCAAGAGAAATTTTAGTGTGCTTTTGATCTGATTGCCTCATTGTGCTTTAATGTCACTAGTAAAAATGTAGAGTTCGAGTGTGACATTTTAAATTTTCTCCTAAAGCACTTCTGAAAATCATTGGGAAAAAAACAGAAAACACTTGGTGAGACTCAGAAGATTTAAGTGCTTTAAAATAACAGCCCTACTCCCAGAAACAGGGTGGGACCCGATGGCACCAGGAGCTATGCCAGTCATCCTAAAAAAATGCAGACTTTCCCCCAACGGTGCTGCCACTGGGAACTTGATCCAAAAGTGTTCCTCACTGCAGCAGGAGCAGCCAAAGTAGAATGAATGCAAACAGATTCTTTCTTAAAAGACTGGCATGAAGAACATGGTAAAAAAAGATAAGTCACTTGCATTCAACATATTTTATTCAACGTGAAATACACGGGAATATTAACTTTCACAAAATAGAAGAACTAATTATTTTAATTGGTTAAAAGAAGTTGCTTCAGAGGCATTCCAAAAGACAATGACGAAAATAATCTCCATGGAAGGGGTTGGCTGTTAAATAAACTTGCAAATAGCAAAGGAGTGAGTGTAGTGTGTGGTGCCAGCCATGTTGGGGGATGGGGGAGGGGTGTGGAGGGTTGGTGCTATTTCTGTGTTTAGTCAAAAAGGGAGCTTTTTGTCTGGGACAGTGTCCACCATGAGAGAAGTGCTGGCAATCTGAAGTTCAATGCCAGTGAGCATGAGGCAGTTCTGGGAGGAGAGGCTGAAAGGTGTCACACTTGCATTTCATAATGCTGCCCATGGTTTTTATAAGTATGAAAACGAGTTTCTAAGAGAAGGATGTGCCATACAACAACCTTTCAGATATTTTTAAATGAAATTCATGCACATTACACATTAGTTCTCTTTAAAATAGTGTCCAAACATAGTTTTCAAAAGGCAAGAGGATATAATGTAAATTAAAAGTAAATAACACAGTGAAGCAGAAAAAGTAGTGGAAAGTAACACAGCCTTGAGTTGAAATTCTAGGTCTGTGCTGACTACCTGTGATTTAGGGTTAGTAACTAATTCTCTGAAACCACTACCTTGTCTGTAAAATGGAGAGAATGCCATTTACTCCACAGGTGGTAAGAGTAGTAAGTGAAATAATATACAGAAATACTGATAGCACTCTTCTTTCTGGAGAAACTGAACAGGTGTTGGAAATACTGCCATCCCTGCTCCAAAGACATGGATACGATGGTAAAACAGTCCTCTTACCCCCATTAAGAAAACAAACAAGCCTATGTTCTCAAGGAAGGAAAGAATGGATAGTAAAAAGCAGAAATGGGGCATTTTCAGAACTGGGAAAGCCCTGTTCCAATGAGAACCAAAAAATCAGTATCTACTAAACCCAGGCTCATGGTAGGAAACAAGCTTTCCCTCTTAGATCACGGTCACTCACAAGAGGCTTTGCTACATTTGAATACAGAAGCCAGATTCATACCAGTTACATCTTGGATTCCCATTCAACAAAATTAACATAACAAAGTTCAGTTTCAGGACAACATATAGGATCCTAGAAGAAACCATCCAAAATTTTTTCCAAGTTAAGCAATAGTGTCTACACAAAACAAACCTCTAAACAAAAAACTCTGAGAAGAAAATGCCAGAAATTAGTAACTCAGACATTTAAAAAACAACTTGGATTTTTTAAAAAATATTTTATTTATTTATTTTTAGAGTGAAAAGAAGGGCTGGAGAAAGAGAGAAAGAGAAATATTGTTGTGTGAGAGAACATCAATCAATTGCCTCTTGCATTCCCCTGATTGGGGACCTAGCCTACAACCCAGGCATTCCTGATCAGGAACCAAACTGGTGAGCTTTTGGTCTGCAGGCTGACACCCAACCCACTGAGCCATGCCAGTCAGGGCAAAAACAACTTGGGTTTTTAAAAAGTTAGAACTAGAGACTTCCAGCCAAGATTGAGGTGTAGGAAGATATGCTTTGCTTCCTTATACAACCATAAGAAGGATCATAACTAACCTCAAAACAAGAAGCAGCCAGAACTGCCAGAAAATCAAATTCTGTGGAAGTCTGACAACCAAGGTTTTAAAGAAGAAATATTCAACCAGACAGGTACAAGGGGCAGAGCTGGGGAGCCAGGGCCTGGTCATAGCAAGGTAGTGGTGGTGGCTGCCAGCAAAACGGGTGGTCCCACATTCAAGTGTGGCAGATAAAAACCAGGAGGGACACCTGGGGAGCGAGTGATCCCAGCCTCAGTCAAGACAGTGCAGCCCAGGGTTTTGCATTGGAGTTAATAAAGCCTCATAACTTCTGGCTATAAAAACCAGTGCAGGTTTGGGTGGTGAAAGAAACTGCTGGTCTCCCAGAGAGTCCATTTAAATGTTTTGCATGGCCCTAAAACCTATGCAAACCCACTCACTCTAGGATTCAGCACTAGGACAGCAGCTAGAGGGGTGACAGTTGCATGTGGGAAGTGAGAGAAGTGACTGGAAAGGGAGCGAGAGCTGAGCGAGTGGCATTGCTCCCTCTCATACCTCTCTCCTACACACCGCACCACAAAGCAGCAAAGTGAGTTGCCGCACTCTGGTGAATGAACACCTAAGGCTTTCCCCCTTATACCATAACAGGTGCACCAGGACAGGGAGTCAGAGCAGCTCTGTGTAATACACAGAAACAAACATAGGGAGGCTGCCAAGTTGAAGAGACAAAGAAATATGGCCCAAATGTAAGAATTGATCAAAACTCCAGAAGAAGAACTAAACAAAACTGAGACAGTCAACCTATCAGATGCAGAATTCAAAGCACTGTTAATAAGGATGCTCGAAGAACTCACTGAGTATGGCAAATGCATAAGGGAAGAAATGAAGGCTATCCTGAGTGAAATAAAGAAAAATCCATAGGGAACCAACATTGAAAGGAAGGAAGCAGGCGTTCAAAGCAACGATTTGGAACATAAGGAAGAAATAAAGAGTCAACCAGAACAGAAAGAAGAAACAAGAATTCAAGAAACTGAGGAGAGAATAAGAAGACTTTGGGACTTCTCCAAATGTGCCAACATCCGAATCAGAGGTATGACAAAGGAGAAAAGGAAGAACAAGAAGTTGAAAACTTATTCAAAAAAATAATTAAAGAAAACTTCCCTAATTTGGTGAAGGAAATAAACATACAAATCCAGAAAGCACAGAGTCCCAAACAACTTGGCCACACCAAGACACATCATAGTTAAAATGCCAAAGGTTAAAGATAAAGAGAATCTTAAAAGCAGCAAGAGAAAAGCAGAGAGTTACCTACAAAGAAGTTCCCATAAGACTATCAGCTGATTTCTCAAAAGAAACCTTGCAGGCAAGAAGGGACTGGCAAGAAGTATTCAAAGTGATAAAAAGCAAGGACCTACAACCAAAATTACTCTATCCAGCAAAGTTATCATTTAGAATGGAAGGGCAGATAAAGTGCTTCCCAGAAAAGGGAATTAATCATCACCAAGCCATTATTACATGAAATGTTAAAGGGACTTACTTAAGAAAAAGAAGATGATCGAAACTATGAACATTAAAATGACAAGAAATTCACAACTATCAACAACTGAATCTAAAAAACAAAAAGAAAAAGAAATTAAGCAAACAACAGGACAGGAACAGAGTTATAGACATGGAGATCATTTGGAGGGTTATCAGCTGTGGAAAAGGTACGGGGATTAGGAAGCATAAACTGTAGATACAAAATAGACAGGGGGAGGTTAAGAATAGTATAGGAAATGGAGAAGCCAAAGAACTTATATGCATGAACTATGGACATGAACTAACCGAGGGGATTGCCGGAGGGAATGGTGGTATTGGGTAGAAAGGGGCAAAAGAGGAAAAATTGGGACAACTATAATAGCATAATCAATAAAATATATTTTTTAAAATGTTATTTCTGTATGATAAAAAGAAATCTCTCACTTCAGACTTAGCAGGTGAAATAGAGTCCTGATATAACTTAGTACTAACTACTCAAGCTTCATTTGATCAACAGTTTAGAACTAAGTCTGACAAATTGAGCATCAGTAAGGAAATAACTTCAGTGGAGTGAAACATTCAATTTGTTTAAAATTATGCATTCATAATCATGCAAAAATCTTAATGTTCACCTTTGAAATATTCTAGAGAACCAACTGATTAGTTTGAAAATTGGTCAAGAGCAAGACTTGAGCATTTATCCTGCTTTTGCAACATGAACTCTACTACTGGATGACTAACGAGAAAGTGAGTAAAAGGTTTTCTTGATATAATGTGCCAAAAAATAAATGAAAAAGAAATGACAGAATTGGAGAGCAGTATTTTGCATATGTAATGAATTAAAAATCTAAATATTGAGTATCAATGGCTGCTAACGGTTAAAGCAGTCATGTGCTTCTTGGTGCACAGTGCCATCTGTGAAGCAGTCTTCACTCTAAAAAAAATCAAACTTAATTTCGATTATCCTTTAGATCCAACTTCCAATTATAGAAAGTACAGAGGACAAAGATGCACTCTTGAGTGATAAAGCCATAAATAAAAGCAAGGAAGTGACTGCCCTAGAGGTTAGAATGATGGTTATTCTTAGTAGGGTCTGGGGCTTGTGTATGAGAGGTCGTGATGGAGAGCTTATGGGATGGCTGGCAAGGTTCTATCTCCTTTCATGGGTGGTGGCTAAAAGGATGTCTGACTTATAATAACTAAGTGGTAAGTTTGTTTTTCATGTATGTGTTAATTTACCAATAAAAACATTTTTTGGCAGATTGAGCTTTGCAGTGATATGTACCCTAGGAGACCAAGGCCAAGAATCAGTTCTAGAAGGGCAGGGCAGAGAGAGTGAGCATAGAATAGGTGGAAACAAGATACTCCAAAGCTTCTTCCAGGAAATAGCAGCTTAAGTAACTTGCTGATCTCCAGCTCGGGCTCTGACACTGAAAGAGGATAGAAGAATTCTAGGAACCCTTGGACTAGAGGGAAATTGGTGCAGATGGTGAACTGACTTTTCAAGGTATTCAGAAGGACCATCAATCTAATGTGGCTGTAGAGTCCATCAGTAATTGTATTTGTGCTGTGAAAACACTTTGACAGTTTCTTAAAAAGTTAAATGTAGATTTCTAGCAATTCTAGTCCTAAAGAATTGAAAACAGGTACTCAAACAAATACATGTACACACTGTTCATAGCATCACTATTCTCAGTAGCCAAAAGGTGGATACAGCTCAAATGTCTATCAGCTCATGAATGGATACACAAATTGTAGATTAACATGCAATTGCATGTTAGTCAGATATATAAAAGAAGTACTGATACATGTTCCAATACAGAAGAACCTTGAAAACATTGTGCTAAGTGAAAGCAGTCAGACACAAAGGGTCACATATTGTATGATACAAAATGTTCAGAATAGATAAATCCATAGAGAAAATAGATTGATGGTTGACAGGGGCTGGGAGAGTGACTACTAAGTGGGTAGAAGCTTTTCTAAGGTATGATGAAAATACTTTGAGAACAGATAGAGGTGGTGGTTCCACAACAATCTAAATGTACTTGAATACTACTGACATGTATACTTAAAAATAAGTATGGTAAATACTTAAAATTTTAAGATAGTAAATTTTGTATCATATACATTTTGCCATGACATTTAAAATTTTCTTAAATTTTGTATTTTAATGTTATATGAATTTCACCTTAACTATAAAAAATGACTACATTAGTTCATTCACCAGACATCCATTGAGAACCTCTCCTGTGCAAGCAGCTCCACATGGGAAAGAGACATGGGTGAAGCCCACACAGTACTCACAGTCTAGTCTGGGGTAAGACAAATGAGTGCAAATGAATTCCAGTGCACAAATATGAGAGTGCAAGAAATAAAATTTATTTTATTTTCCTCTCATTCAGCCTAATTTTTATTTGAAGGTTTTATTTCACTAGGGTGGCAGAAACATAATTTCAGAGAATTTGGAGTTCCCACCTCCTTTATCCAGGGCTATACCTAAATTTCTGGGGCTTACAGAGTATAAACCAGTGGGGATGGAGTGGACCCAGTTGGACTTTCAGTCTCTGCCTTCTAGACAACTTCAGAGGCACCCAAAAGTCCAACTGGCTTCTGGACCAGAAATACAGCTTCAGCTTATCTTTACATAGTACTTACTATGTGCCAGGAATTATCTAAGCACTTGCAAACATTATTTAATTTAAACAGTGACTCTCGAAGTAGTCCTCTCTTTACCCCTATTTTACAGACAAGGAAGTCAAAAGTCATAGGAGTTACATGATTTGCACAAGTTTCACACCGGTTGGTAAATGGCAGAGCTGGTACTGAAACCCAGTAAGTCTGGCTGCAGAGTGTACAGGATTAGCAAGTACACCATCCAATCCTCAGGCCTCTGTGGCCCTCTCAGGAGGTCAAAGTCACCCACCCTGTAACTCTCCTCCACTCCCTTCTCTTTTTCCTCCCCTCCCTGAAGAATCCTATTCTAGTCTCTAGAGGGAAGTCCCTCCTTCTATTGATTTTGCTGTTTTCTGTAAACATTCTGGTTTGTTTTCAGACTTTGAGTTTTAGGAACCAAATCAAGAAACAGATTCCTTAAAGTGTGTGTGGGGAGTTGGGGGCTGGACAAGAAGAGAAGGTAAAAAGAAATGAGGAAATAACAAACAAAAAAAGAAGCTAAATAAAAATTTTAAAATATTCGGCCAGTGTCTTCTGGTTAAAGTTAGTGGATTGACCATCATGGTTATTGTCTTTCTATTTGAGTACCACTAGTATTTTCAGGGTGTCTTCAAGGATATTTTTGTGTGTCCTCAGCCAAGCAGTAACAATGCTCTGTTCTCCTCCAGGGAGTCAATGGTTGTATGGGTTTTGGGGGTCTTTTTAAAGATTTTTAAAATTTATTTTAGACAGAGGGGAAAGGAGGGAGAGAGGGAAACATCAATGTGTGGTTGCCTCTTGTGTGCCCCCTACTGGGGACCTGACCCAGACCACAACCCAGGCATGTGCCCTGACTGGGAATTGAATTGGCCACCTTTTGGTTCTCAGGTTGACATCAGTCCACTGAGCCACACCAGCCAGGGCTGGCTGTATGTTTTTGATGTGACTCAGTGTAACTTTATCACTGTTTTTAGTGTGGTTTTAGTGACTTCCTTTCTATCACAGTAATGAATACATCAGGAAAAGGCCACTGTTTTGTAATAATCTGGGAAGCTGGTGTGCGGTAAAAAGATTACAAAATAGACTCTGCTTTCTTTCCCTGTACTTACGGTCTTCGCAATATGACTTTCCAGCACTGTCATATAGAAGTGCAATTTATTTCTCTACCCCTTGACTCTGGGCTGGCCTATGACTTGTCTAAACATCAGAAGTGTCTGTACTGGTTTTAAGCTTAGGCCTCAAAGCCTTGTAGGAGCTAGCTTTGTTGCTGGAGCTAGCCTATTGGAAGATGAGACACATGGAGTAGAGCTATTCTTCCTAGGCAAAGCCATCCAAGATAAACCAAAGGGCAGCCAACTGCTCTATAGGTGATTCCCAACTATAACAGAAGCACTGCCGAGACCAGCAGAGCCACCCTTCCAACCCAGATTTGAAAGAAATGTTTTGAGCCACTGAGTTTGGGGTGGTTTGTTATACAGCATTATTGTGGCAATAGATAAGTGGTCCAACTGGGTACTCTCAGTATTTTACAAGCTTTCTGCATTATTTGTTTTTAAAGTTCACTTACACAGTACTTTGTTTCAAATCCCTTACAGACTGAGTTGAGAGATTAGAGCACTCTGCCTTTGAGCAGGAGTATAGAAACCAGTGCCCTGGGATTCCCTTTGATGTTGGGAGTTGGAAGCAACTTATCTATTTGAAATATTGCAAAACATTGTAAGCCTTTCTTTAAAGCCTTCAGACTTTAATAATTCACCTCTGATCTATTCTCTTTAGTCTGAGACAAGTGGGATTGTTTGTCTCTAGCAGAAACACCAAAGTGGATGCTGGAATCACAGTCCCTAGTTTGAAAATTGCTTTTTAATAATCTATTTTTGTCTTTCTTTTTCCTACTAGATTGGGTATTCTTTAAGAGCCAAGACAATTCTTCTGTGTCCCCAGCACCCAGAACAATGCCTGGCATAGGGAAAGTATCAGTAAACACTGAAAGGATTAACAAATCAATGAATTAGGAGTGTCAAGACATTCCGATCCATCTACAAAAAGGTACGTAGCAGGGACAGTGTAGGTATCAGAGATGGTGAATGTCAGTAGTATATAGTATATATACTCTCTGCCATAACATAGAAAGAAAGCTTGAGGCCCATTGGCTTTCCCCCTGGATGTCACAATAATAAATGCATACAGCTAAGGGTCTCTTAAACAACTGAGATTTACTTGTCATATTTCACAAAACTATAATTTTTTGTCATTGCTATTGGATTTGGAGGATTGACAAAAGGTTTCAAACATCTCTTTTACCATTCAAGTAGGAATGGAATATGTCATAATAAAGGTCAGTAAGGCCCAAAAAGGTATAGTTGGTCACCTTACACTCATATGTGTATCTTACATTGTCTTCATTTTCCTTATTTTGTCCTAGACCAGTGAGAACGTTGTCTTGGATTTGTACCAGTCCATGGGTTGGGAACTTCTGGTATAAAGGCAGCAACAACAAATCTTAAAGCTTTAATGTGCTACAACAATAAACCATGAAAGAAATATGGCCTGTCTGGAATTAACCCCCTCTAAAACTGTATTGCCTCAACAGTAGGGGCAGTGACTTTCCTGTTGAAGTCCAGCTTCAACTCTAATAGAGTGCTCCTTTAGTACTTTGACAAATTCTTTGTCGGACCTGAGTGTGCCCCCAAATTAACCCTTAGGACTGTGCAAGATTTGAAACAATATTATACAATAAACTATGGCTTTTTAGCACATAGATGACTTGGGTGTATTTGCAGGGTAAAGGAAATAATGGTTAAAGGGTGTAACTTCTGAACTATGTGCCCAGTTTACAAGCCAAGAACTTCCTCAGCAAATTATGATCTTATTTCCCTAGCCATGACTGACCCAAGCTAAGTCAATGAATACTCTCCCAGAGTTTGGAATTGAAGCTGAGAAACTCCGAGTAGGTTTTTGGCCAAGAAAGTATCAAAAACTTCCAACAGAAAGAGTTCTTCAAAATAAAAAAGACTTCTCAAGGAGCTCCTACCCTATGCAACAGCATGGATGGAACTGGAAAGCATTATGCTAAGTGAAATAAGCCAGGCGGTAAAAGACAAATACCATATGATCTCACCTTTAACAGGAACCTAAACGACAAGACAAACAAGCAAGCAAAATATAACCAAAGACATTGAAATAGAAAACAGGCTGACAGTAACCAGAGGGGAGAGGGGAGGGAATTTCAGGGGAAAAGGGGAAGGGATCACAGGAACAAATATAAAGGACACATGGACAAAAATTAAGGGGGGTGGAGATGGGAGGGAGGTGGGGAGCACTGGGGGGTGGAATGGGATGGGAGTAAAAGACAGAAAACTATACTTGAACAACAACTAAAATAAAACAAACAAACAAACAAACAAATAAAACAAACAAAAAAAAGCCTTCTCAGAAAACAAAGAAGTATGTGTCCATTACCTGAATCAAATCTCTTCTCTCACCTCCACCTCCTAAGTAGAGAAACTAAGAGGCAATTTGTCAAGGTTCTTAGACTAAGTATTCATACATCAGAAAATTATTTAAATCAGATAAAACACCTAAAGAACCTACAAACTCCAAAAGGCTATAGTATGTTGAGATGATTTTAGGTGATTCCAAGGATAGATGTTTTTATTTTAATAATTAATGATCACTAGTTTATTTTCATGTGTTTTAGCAAAAAAATACTCATAGGACATCAAAACCATGATTTATGAATGTTGTTTAGAAAAATACTTCATATATTTAAGAAAAATGAGTTTAAAGAACAACATTACATACATAGTATCAATAGAGAATAAGGAAAAGATCATGAAAGTGAGTCACAATGGAGGCTTGGTAACTGCCAAGTTTTGCATCAAAAGCAACTGAAATGTTAATGCCTTTTAATCTCATTAGTAATGCAAATTTGAGGTATAATGACTTATGATATGTATAATACACCCAACAGTGAAATCTACTAAAGCACTGGGCTTTAAGAAACTGGTGTGGATGGTTCAGAAAGGAAATAATAATAGCTAATATTTGTTGAGTGCTTAGGATCTGTCAGGCATCATTTTAAATGCTTTATAAGTATTAATTAATTTAACTGCTTTATAAACATTAACTCACTTGATTTCTTATGACATATGTGTATATTATGTGCTGTTGATTCTGCTTCAACTCCTGGTGATTCCATGAACAAGTGATGTTCACAATGCTGTGTCTTCAACAACCCAGCTCAGCTCATGTAGACTCAGGCCTATGGCTTCTTTTATGGTGTCAACCCATCTGATATTTGCTCTTCCTCATATTTTTCCCAGCAGTATTGTTTTTCCAAAGAATCCTGCCTTCTCTTGATGTGCCCAAATTAGAACAGCTTCAGGTTTGTCATTTTTGCCTCCAATGATGTTTCAGGCTTAATTTGCTGTATTACCCACTTGCTCATCTTTCTGGTTGGTGGTCCAGGGTTTATATAGAGCTCTCCTCTAACATCATTTTTCAAATGAGTCCATTTCAAGTGAGTCCATTTTCCCCCATGAGATAACTGATTATCATTATGCTTATTTTCTAGATGGATTAACTGAGGCATAGAGAGGTTAATAACTTGTCCAATTATCTGCCACCAGTAAGTCACGGGGAACTTGCTTTTTCTTGAACAATTTTCATGCACCAGTCTGCTTATTTTCAATTTAAACTGGATTTTGGCTTCTGGACACTATAGCCTATTAATTTTTAACTCCCCAGCATTAACACAATATCTGTTATTTGGTTTTAAAAAATTAAATAAATAAATAAAGGAATAGGTGCAATGATGGTAGGGATTTAAATGAGCCTAAAATTTTCCTTACATTTTGGTGATTTTTCATTTGAAACCATAGGATCTAGGCAACTGAATCAAAGAACTAAATGAAGTCCCTAGTCAAAGGCTTCCCTCCTCTCACAAGTTGGTCTGGGATCACAGCTAGGACTTCGCAAAACCTCAACTCAGCTCTGCTAAGAGAACACAAGATGAGCTAAGGTTTTGAGTTATCCCAGGTGCCTTAAAAAGACCATTTTACCCACTGATGCCCTACGAGCCTTTCAATTTGACTATACCATTGCTGCCATAGTTCTCTTGCCCCATCATCCCCCTTCATTAAAAATATTCCCAAGACCCCGAAGAACTGCTTCCAAACGGTCAGTTCTTCCACCAAGTGGACGTGTCTGCTTACTCCAATGCTGCCTAGTAGGCTTGAGAGAGGGTGTGGAAAAGGGAATAGGAACAATGACACCTGAGGCCTGTCTTATGTGTGCCAGTCCAGTTACAGCCTCCATGACTTCAGGTTGGGACCAAGGATCTCAGGTTGTGGCTCTTTGCTATAAAGTGAGTGGGATATTTCCTGCTTTCTAAGTGGTCTACTAGCCCATTGGTACACACAATTCAGGAACAAGTATGAACTTTTAATCCTTTTAACAAGTGAGTTTAAGCCTTTTGTGCTGAGTAGGGCAAGAGAAAGTCTTCATTCCACCTCCACCATTCATTTCTGCACCCTGCCTAAATTGTGCCTAAATTATGTACCTTATAGCAGCAGGTGGCTCATTTCCTGATTTCATAATGTGACTGTACCTGGCAATTATTAAATCAGTATGTCATTCAGGAATGTATTTAAACTTTCATCTGTTTTGCAGATAAAGACAAGTCTTTTCACATTGAGCTCAAGAATGTTTGCTATGTTAAGGCCATGCTAACCTATGGCCTTAGAAGAAAATAAACTTTCATAATTCATTATATTGGTTTCCATCCCCACCCTTTCCTAGCAATTACTCATTCATGGGCAGGAATAAGGAGAAACAAATACAGTTCCCGAATCTTCTTATGACTTTTCTAGCCTCTCTAATTTCATTTTTTTCACTCATTCATTTATTCACTTAACAAATATTAACCACTTTCTATGCACTGTATTTAGCTGGGTCAGCTGGGTCTAATTCCAAGCTGACGTTGGTTCAGTGGGCTTCCAGCACATGTTTTCTCTCACGATGACAGCAAAAGTGCAAAACAGCAAGTGCAGTTGCACAAATACATGGCTAGTCTCTGCTGTGTCAAGTGAAATTTTAAAAATATAAGCTCATATAAACAGAGTACAAATTGGTGATTTCAAGTGACAATGGCAAGGGTTGAAGGTAGGAAAATGGATGAAAGTAGTGAGTGGATCAATTTCCAGTTATAAAAGGAATGAGTAAGTTCTGGGGATGAAAAGCACAGCATATTGATTATAGTTAGCAATACTATATTGTATATTTGAAAGTTGCTAAAAAGATCTTAAAAATGTTCTCACTATAAAAGTATGTAACAATGAGGTGATGGATGGAATAAATAAAATTACTGTGGTAATCATTTTTACCATACATCTATCAAATCAGTACTCATTTGGACACTGTACACCTTAAATTTATATGATGTTAATATTAATTATGTCGATAAACTGGATTTTAAAAGGAAAAAGTTGTTTATATGTATATATGAGAGCAAATAAGCAAGAAAAAGAAATAAAAGGCATCCAAAATGTAATCTTTCAGGCCTGACAACAGGCAATTACAAAGGTTTTTTTTGCCAGGCAAGCCTCATGGGGAAAAACTGCCTTCCCATACCAGATTTGGTGCACAGAGAGTGCACCACAGTTTCTAAAGGGAGTTGCAGTCAAGGACTCAAGCTCCCCTGTCCAGCCATGCTCTTACATACATCTGCATGTATCCCAGAATCTCCATTTGGAGGTCTCCTTAGGGGACCTAGAAGACACTTTTCCTGTGCTGACATAGTACTCAGTATTTTTCTACTGCTAGCCCTCCCCCTTCTTTATTTCTTTTGGCACTATAGCCCATAACACTGTAGGAGCCTTTTGTTCAGGGATCCCTCAACAGTGAGTCAACCTCACCCACATCATTCTATTAGATAGCAGCTAGGAATGACCAGCCAGGGGGGATATAAAGTCAGAGCCCTAGCCATTATAATCTAACAAAGAACTTAACATAGGAGGCTAGAAGCAAAGAAGATCTCACCCATTGGCCCAGCAGCCCTGAGCCGGGTTCAACAAGATTGCCAGGCATTTCAAAAGACACAAGCAAAACTATAATAGTACAGGAAGAGGAGAAAGTCTTTGAAACTGGGCTTCTGCAACAATCTTACTAAGATTGTCGGGTGTCCAAACATCCCAAGATCTAGAAGGCAGAGGGAAGTACTTGAAATTCTATGTACCATTTCCACTATCTGGGAAAGAGCCCCAACACATACCTATGTTTGGGTAGTTATGTCCCCCCAGGGGAAGCTGGCATCACCTTCACCCACCAATCAAAATGTAACTCCCTCACCCCATCTCACCAACTGCACAAGTCCTGAGAACAAAGGACCTGATGCTTTTTGCCACCTTTGATTTTTCCACCCAAGCTCTTGTGTTTCACCCCCAACTTTAGCTAGGCCCATTCTCTTCCTTGAGAATTTAGCACTAATACACTTTGCTTACATGCTAACAGACTTGCCGATCTGTAATTCTTTACTACATTGGCCAGAAGAACCTAGTTTCTCCCGTCACGTAAATGGTGCCATGACTGACTCAGACGATGACTCAGACGATGACAAAGGGATCTTGCCCTTTGTCTCCAACTGTTTGGAATTCAGTAAATATGGCCTTATCAGCAACTTTTCCTTGACTTTCTCACCTTCCGGGTAAAAGAGATGCTACGCTGTGGGGGCGGGACATTCAAACATGCTAGGCCTGTGTTTGGAGGTAGAAACAATGAAACCTGAAATGAGTGCTCAGGTTTTCCCTGGGCTCCAAAGACTAAAGAGGTACTTCCTCCCTCTGGCAGGAGTTCTCAGGTGTCCCTATGTGAGTGGGGGCCTCTCAGAGGTGTCTGGGGTCAGTCTCTAAGACGTGTAGGTGACTCACAGGGAACTCCCATCACTGTAATGTAACTTTGGCTCATCCAGATGAAACCAGAAAAGACACTGGCGTTCATGTTGCCTGTCACTAACTGAACCCAATAAGCAGAGACGAGGGTTAAATCTTCATGAGTGCCTTATTTAGATGGCTGGCAATCAGAGAAGATGGCAGGTTTGCACCCTAACAGACTCTTACACTTTCTTTCCAAGCCAGTCAGTCTTTTTATAAAAGAGAACAAAGTGCGGTGAGGGATTTTGAAATTCAGGGAAAACTAGATAAAAACAACCCCACAGTATTCTCACCCTGGGCAATTAGCTGCTCCCAGGGGCAGGTGGTTGGGTGGTCATCATCTCTCCCTGGAATGAAATGGCCTGGATGCCTCCACTTGTTCCCCAGGTGGTAATTAATCTTCAGCAGTGCCCCAGGATGTCAGCTGTCTCTCTCAAGAGTGGTGGGTCTCATCTGCACTTCCTGAAACAATAGCTTTAACATATGCATTACCTACTAGGCTTATTAACTATTTACCTTAAACTAAAAATTTCCAACTCTTGAGTCCCCTATCATAGAGATGTGCAAAATAAGGGCTGGTCACCTAGCATTTTAAGCCCCCCTGGCTGTTTTAGATGGTCAGGAGAGAAACAGATGCGTAAGAGAGGTGGGGATGACCATAAGTGTGATGGCCTTTAGGAGTCCCTCACAAGCCAGCACATGTTGACCTACCACATGGACTACTTAGCCTTTTCTGCCTCTAAATGTGGCCAAAAGAAAAGTCACTTTTAATCATTGTCCTGTTGTAAGCTTGCAGTATCTCCCTCCACCTCCGGTAGCTTCTAGCACCTTGATTTGCATCCAAATACCCCTTGCAGGAGCTGTAAGGTGGGTGGGGCAATGTAATATTTGCTAGGTGAATGCCTTGCTCTCTCCTTCTTGAGAAGCTGCTGCAGTCTGCAGGTACTGGCCAAGAATTTAAAAACCACAAGGGCGCTTGCCACAACAAAGACAACTGTGAGAAGATCTAAGCTGGGACGTGGACTGGACTGAATGCTAGGTTTACTGTCAGGCGCAAGCAAGTCCATGCAGAGAAGCACACTGTAATGGCAATTACACTCCCACCCCTGTGGCACATACCCAACTTAGGTTTAGTTCTTGAGAGGACACAGCAAGATTTTACCCTTTGGTGGACAGCCCTGGCTTTTCCAGGTCCTTTTCTCCTAATTATGCCTTTACTTTCCTCAAATTTGCCTCACTCATTAGATTCCCTCCCACTTTCTGAGTCTATTTACGTTTGTTTTCCAGCCAAGTGACACTCCAGTCCCCCAAGGACAAACTCTTTTAATACCTACCTGCTTCACCCAAGCCCTGAATTCAACTCCAACTTCAAAGTGGGCTTGGCCCCATCATGCCCATGATAACAGGGAACAAGGGTACAAAGAAGAATCTCACCCCCTCCTAGACTATAAAACTCAGAGGGAAAAATAAGGAGGTAAGTCTTTTAACCTCCTCAAACTCTCCTCCCAGAGACCTAGGAGCTGCTAGTTTCTGGAAACAATGAGGTAATTAAAACTGAAGTTTTGTCAGCCTATATTGATGTTACATGCCTTTGATTATCATTTAAAACAAATAGTCAATATCATTTCATAATATACTTAGGTCACATGTTTGGCAAGCTTAAATTTGGAAAGATGTTTTCCTATGGCTTTAGGGTATTTCAAAGGGCCCCTAAAATATCTCAATGATTTATTTTCTTCTTATAAAGAGAAAATTTTAGACTAATCAAGTTCATTTAATATATTTGAAATACATGGAAAGCTTTGTCAGATAAGGAATTATACAAGAATCTCCAAAAGTCTACAAAGTCCTAATATACTTTCATTTATAATTGTGATGGTTATTTTAGAATATTGTGTCTTGCAGAAGGGACTAGGAAGGTTGCAAAAGTGTAACAGGGTGCAGCCAAGAGAGGGGCCCAAAAAGGGATTTGGAATAAGGTCCAAAACTCATGGCATCCAGGAAATATTAGAAAGACATATAAGATGTCCTCACCCCTTCCCCCCAACAGGTGTGAGTTGGGGGAAGACACAAATGGAGTAGGGCCATTGAGAGTGGTTTTGTACAGCCACAGCTTTGCAGCTAACCTCTGGCATGGTCATTTAACATATCTATGAGCTTTAACTGGTTTCATAGATATGTTAAATAGCTGTGGCCATGCTCTGAGCCAGGGGGATGGAAGTGACTTCCACCCAAGAC